>JADGIL010000332.1:0-13063 GCA_020352625.1 Cactoblastis cactorum
AAACTAGCTTTTGCTCGCGGCTTCTCTCACGTAAATTTTATGGAGTGGGGGAATAGAAAAAGCCAAAAAGTAGTCTATATCACTCTGCAGCCCATTTAACTACGCATAAAAAATCACATTACTTCTTTGCTCCGTCTTAACGTGGAAGACGGACAAACAAAAACACCCACCTTCAAATTTATAATATTATTATGGACTAGCTTTTGCCCGCGGCTTCGATAGCGTCCAATAAATAAAAAAGTAGCCTGTCTCCAACCCTTCAACTTTCTCCACATAAAAAATCATACAATGCCGTTGTTCCGTTTTGACTTGAAAGACGGACGACAACAAACACACTTTTATATTTATAATTTTTTTTTTTTGTATCTCATAATGCAAGTCTCGAAGTTATTTTTGATTTACTTTGACCTGTGTGATTTTTTTTAGCCTTTTAAAGTGTCCCAATGCTGGGCAAAGGCTTCCCCTTTCTTCTCTATCAATCTGTGTGATTTGTACTTATGTATCATTTTCACAGTATCTGTAACAGAAGAAACTATTCATTGGCCGGTGAAGGACGAAGATTCAGACGCCACGTCCCCGGAACATGTTCCCCCTAAAGAAGCCAGACCTAATACTGACATAGAAGATGACATCGAAAAGATGTTCTGTAAGTTGACTTCTCCCTTTTATTATATAGATTTAGATACGTCAGTCTTTATTCCTTAAAGCAGCCCTTCTCAAAGTGGGCTATAACGCCCCCTTGTGGACGCTGTAGCCCTAAAGGGCGGTAAGAGACTTACCGCTCAAACTGAATAACCAATTCATTTTTTTTTATGTAAGAGGAAGGCAAACGAGCAGGCGGGTCACGACGTGATGTTAAGTGATCACCGCCGCCCATAAACAACTACAACACCCGTGAAGTTACAGAAGCGTTGCCGGCCTTAAAAAAAAACCCTGCCCGCCCCAAATGGGGGGGGCTGAAAGTAGGGCCTCCGGCTCCCCCACTCACCGGACGGAGCAATGCGGCTGATAGTCGCCATTCAGGTGTTGGACTTCTGTGGGAGTATGATACTTCCCCGGACGAGCCGGCCCATTCATTCATTCAGGCTCATACCACTACGAAAATTCATTAAAAATTACTAACAAAGGAGCATTTCCAGAAGGATAATCCGTCCTTCAGCTAACCCGTCATTGAACTAAACGTCGATCTGTGTCCTTGGTAGTAGTTAAATACTGATAATAATAAGCTCAATTCCCATTTTTCCCACCAGCTACAAGTTCTACAGTGAACCTGGGCCGGCGAGCGTATTGCCCGCAAGTGAACGCCAGAGGTCTCCATTGGAACTATACTGTCGTCAACTCGTACGCCGTGCAGCCTTGCCCTGGCGGCGCTAGTGGACTAGCCAAGTGGAAGTGAGTTTTGGAACTTTATTAGGCCTATAATTCTTTTTGCTTACCAGTGGGCGCTACAGTCGCGAGAAGTCCTGTCAAAGTATATTTAGGTACTATGGAAACGTACAAAAAACCAATTTATTCGTCGGGGGTTTTATAAATTTTTAATTAAATTACTTGTATTATATTATATACACATAACAACTTTTTCTTTGCAGATGCACCCTAACACCATACCAACATACAGACGAGGAGCGTAACAGACGACGTAGTAACCTGCAATCTGGAGAGAACTACCACGACTTGGGACTAGATCAGACGAACGATAGGCTAATTTCTAGGCTGGGATCGGATGCTTTGCTGAAAGGTGATTTTAGCCTTTATCACTACCTACATACGGTCCATATTAGCGTGTATTAACTCTTATTTGGGGGGTGAATGACTTGCGTGTAGATTGTGCTAACGTCAGGTTAATTTCTAGAATACAATGAACTGCTTAAAAGTTATCTGACGATATCTATTCTTACTACAACATTCTATTTTGTCAGTTTATTTCGTTGTTCCTTCAATATGGGAATTTTCAAGGCAAGAATGAATAGCCATTACTTGATTATGCATGCTCCACCTTAGACTTCATCGTTGCTCACCATCAGGCGGAATTGAAGTCAAACGCACTCAAGTTAAAATCAAAGAAAAAAATTGAGTCACAGGAACCTACAATCTGGAAGCAATTCCTACCATTTTGCCTAATCTAGGATAGACAGATAATTAAAATTTAATGGCTTGCTTGCTTATAATCTTTGGCATATAATATTCATAAATTGTGTTTGTTTGTCCGTCTTTCACGTCAAAACGGATCAACAGATTAGTGTGACTTTTTTTATGTGGAGATAACTGAAGCTGATGAGTGACAGAGGCTACAGTTTGTCTCTTTCTATCCCTTCTGAATTTGACGCAAGCGAAGCCGCAGGCAAAAACTAGTTAGTGAATATAACTTTAAAAAATTCAATAAAATTATATCAGGTCGTGATGGAGACACGGCTGACCACGTCATCGACTATCGAGGAAGTCAGTCAGAAGCTCCGACGAACCCACAGCCTACAAATGATATTTATGGTAACATTTTGACTTTTGCAAGCTTCTTAGATAGGATAGATTCATCCAGATTATTTTTTTTTTCGCAAAAAGACTCAGAGAGATTTTGGTGGATGGGGGATTAGGGTGTTTGTTTCTGTCATAGATTTTGTTGCATCATAGCTCCCAAACGGGTGAGATATGGATAATTCTTTTTTGTTAGAATGCCTCTTTAGCAGAATATCTCTTTCGCATAATGTCTCTTTCGCAAAATGTCGCTTCAGGAACTTAGAATAGAATTCAGATTTTTAAATGCAAAATCACATTTTTTATACCAGCATGCTTTGGGGGACAATCTTCGAGTCTATAGGCACATTTTCACGTCAATATTACAGAGTATTTCCTGCTAAAGATAGCACTGGTTACTTTTAATTAACTCTCGTTACAAAAAGATGGATGTTATACATAAGTTTGACGTGTGTGTCATTCGGTCTGTGGCATCATAGCTCCCAAACAGATAAACCGATTTGGATAAGACTTTTTTTGTTAGATAGGTGACCTAATCGAGACTGTTCATATCTACGTTTTAATCTCCCACGCAAAAAGAGGGGTACTTTTGACATGTGTTTTGTTATATTGTGTCGGCTTTTTTTAAATTTAACTACTTATTGTACAAATCCAGCAGATGCAGTAGCAGAATGGCACGGCGCCACACCAGATCTGAGTGAATGTCGCTCCGTGTGGTTGAACAGCCTCGAAGCCCGCGTCAAAGAAGGCGAATCTCTGCTCAGCATCAGTAATGATCTAGCCCAGGTAATCATCATCTGTATTATCATGATCAATAGGGATCATCATAACTTGTTTTTACCCCTGATATTTATTAAATATTGACGAGGAAAAGGCGAGAAAATCTATATGTGTACCTACAAATAAATAAATGAGTTTGGAGATAATTTGACGACTTTTGGTGCAGTAGTAGAAACCTTGTCTCTTTAAATATCTTGAATTTTTTATCCAGGTGACATCATCTAAGACCCTTTACGGCGGTGACATGATGATCACAACGAGCATCATGAAGAAGTTAGCTCAGGGCATGTCCCGAGATGTTAAGACCTTCCCGGACGCAAGGCAGAGAGAGGCTTTGGTGGCTGATATGTTGTTGGGAGTTATTAAAACTGGTGAGTAGATTAAATACATACATATGCCTTGTGGCGCCATCTTCCTGCTTGTGTCGCCGTCTGTCTACTTGTGGCGCTATTTGCCTACTTGTGGCGCCATCTGCCTACTTGTGGCGTCATTTGTCTATTTGTGGCGCTATCTTTATCTATCAAAAGAGTTATCTGCAAAACTACTAAATCGCGTAAACATATTTTCTCGCGTCCAATCGGACGCATATATGTTTAACCTCCAACATGACTCTGTCGTCTGTTAGTCTTGGATATTTATCTATATATGCGTTTATTATAAAAATATAGTATCATTGAGTTAGTATCCCATAACAAAAGTCACTACGTACTTCGGGGCTAATTCAATCTGTGAAATTTGCCCCTATATATTTATACTTTTATACTAATATTATAAAGAGGAAAGGTTTGTATGTTTGAATTGAATAGGCTCTGAAACTACTGGACCGATATGAAATATTCTTTCACCAGTAGAGTCTGTATTTATTACTCTTACTATCTGTATGTATATATAAAGTCTGTATTTATTTATTAAATATATTTATTTATGTAGGCTTATGCTTGTGCTATTTTTGTACCAAATAAATTTCCTTTATTTCAATCTGTATCTAAAAAAACAGTCTCCATTTTAAAGTGGCTGGATGGTTTCCCAGGCTCAAACCTTCTAGAAGACAACCAACGCGCCTCCTGGGCGGATCTGAGCGCAGAGGCGCAGCACCGCGCCGCCAGTGCCCTGTTAACTCAACTTGAGGAGAACGCCTTCCTTCTAGCCGATGCTATCTCCGAGGAGAAGAATATTCTGCAAACTGTCAAGAATATCTGTAAGTGCCAACAAAGAAATAAGGTGTTTTACAAGTGTTTAATCTCTTAATTGTTAATTATTGCTTTCGATCAAAAACGAAGCCAAAGTGCCATTTTCAAAATGTCAGTCACGTGATCACTTGATTATAAGGTTATTAGCAGACAAACAAAGATTTCACAACTAAAAGCCATAATTTGTGTCACTGTCAAATCTAAACGCTGACATTTATTGATGTTTGTCATTTATTTATTGACATCTGTGATTTATCTGTATATCGGCAGATGACGTCATTTAAAATTCCTTGCGTCAATAGCCACTTGATAAAACATGGAGATTTAAATTAAATTTTAAATTTTGTAACTTCAGAAACATTACTTTTTTTAATAAATTGTTGGCTAAATTACATTAAAAACTGTTTACTTTTAGAGAAAAAAGTATTTATCGATATTTCCATTGTAATCAATCAATCTATTTTATTAATTATCAATAAGGAGTTCGGATGTCACGATAATTTCCATAACGCCAGATCACCTTTCTTACACTGCAATATGATCATTACAGGTTTATCTGTAAGAGTGTTGGAAGTGAAGAATGTTGAAGACGAGACATTCCCTTCATTGACTGCGCAAGAGCAGTGGAAGGGCTCAGAAGATTCCATCACCATACCCAAGGCTGCATTGCATGGTGAGGCTACGTTTTATTTCATTTATTTATATATAGGTACAGTACATTTATATATACGTCTTTATGCCTTATGGGGTAGACAGAGCTAAGAGTCGTGAGAGTCGAAAGCCATGCTTAACAAAATGGTGGGCCAATTGGTGGAATAAAGATTTAGAAATAGTGACAGGTTGCTAGCCTATCGCTTATGAAAATTCCTGTTTTCAGCCCTTTTCCTGATTGACTTTACAATCTGCTACATACATAACGTATGTATGTTATATAATATTGTATTATTGAGTTAGTAAAGAGCATATAAATCCCTTAAAGGCCGGCAACGCTCGTGTGAGTTTCAGGTTTCTATAGGCGGCGGTGATTACTTAACATCACGTGATCCACCTGCTCGTTTGCCTTCCTCTGCCGTAAAAAAAAATATTCTGTACTAAAAGTGTCGAACTTGCTTTGAGGTTTCCTCAATCTGTGTGATTGATACTTATATGTACATATATTTATTCCCACGGTAACGCGACCTTGTAAAATATGTATATGAGACATTTTTGGTCTTGCCAAAGATCCCAGATATGACAATCTTCATCCAATCTATCTTGTTATTGTTGTATGTTAATGATTTTAAATAAGCAGATTTCCTTTCCTTTTTAATCTTTTCGTAAAATAATTTCCTAACAGTAAACATATTTTCAATTGATACCAAGAAATTCATTTCTTAAAATCAATCTTTCAGTAAATCAAACTCCTTCACTACCTGAAAACCAGATTTCAATACCAACAAATATACATATATATATAATCACGCCTTTCTCCCATAGGGGTAGGCAGAGACTACATTCTCGCTTCCTCCACATTCATCAATCTTTTAATACACGCTCGTCGGTTAAGGGTACTTCTGACCTGCCCTTTTCTAAGAACCTCCTGTATATTTGGTCAAAATCTTTTAGGCCTTCCAAATCCAATATTCCCATACTTTTATAAATTCTTCTTGTCATTCTTCTATCACTCCTCTCCATATGTCCAAACCATCATCATCGTCACATCACCATAAACACATTTTCAATACCAACAAATTTACTTCTTAAATTTCAGAGAACCGCCAAGACGGCCTGGTCCGCATAGTATTCTTCGCGTTCAACCGCCTGGAACAGATCCTACCCCCCACGCTGGGCAGCAAGAGTCCCCAGTACGCAGCCTTCGCCACCGACATGACTGCTTCCTCCACCAGCCTGAACTCGGAGAGGGAGAAGCGAAATGTCACCAGGGTTCTCAACTCGAAGGTAAATGATTTAATGGGATCATGGCTAGAATAGTTGATAGATAGATATATAAAATTTATTCACATCACAATACACAATATTCTTGTAAAACTTATAATACAACAAATTAACATAAATATAAACGTGATTGTTTGTCACAGTAATACGAATAGGCAGTTTTTTTTTATAAAAGAGGGACGCAAACTTGCAGGCGGGTCACAAGATGTTAAGTGATCACCGCCGCCCATAGACACCTGCAAAACCCGAGAGTCACAGAAGCGTTGCCGGCCTTATATTATTATAACTAAATATTTGGAGTCTTAAAATATACTTTGTCCAATGTATTCTCTCACTTAACATCACGTGACCCGTCTGTTCGTTTGCCTCCATATTTTATAAAAAAAATTAGTAAATAAATATTTTGAGTTTGAGTAAATTTATTCTTGTTACAGGTGATATCGGCAAGTTTAGGTAACGGTCGTCACATCCAACTAACTCAGATGGTGAAACTGACTATGAAGCATCTCATGACAGAAAACGTCACTAACCCCGCTTGTGTCTTCTGGGACTATACGTTGCAGTAAGTGACTTTTACATGTGGTCTAAGATTCTTAAATATATTGGAAGTAATACTAGAAATGTCCTGATTTTAATACCAAAATTGCATTGCATTTGTAATTTATACACTTATTATATACTTCATTCTTCATCACCACTACGTAGTATAAAATAACCCTCCTTCTGCCGCAGTCGGGTAACAAAGTCACTTTTCACTGTCTACACCACTGTCATCACTATGTATTTTATTATAGGAATTAAGAATTGAAATAATAATAATGGTTTTTCCAGTGGCTGGTCTCCCGAAGGTTGTCAAGTGGAATGGTCCAACCTCACCCACACTGGCTGCGCGTGTTCCCACCTCACCAACTTCGCAATATTGATGGATATCCAGGGAATTCCCCTGGACGCCCACCACCAGCTGGCCTTGAGACTCATCACACTCATTGGCTGCGGGATATCAGCTGTTGCGCTGTTCGCTGCTGTTATTGTTTTCCAGTGCTTTAAGAATATGAAGGTTAGTAACTATAGTCTTCAGTCTTTTTGTCCGTAATCATGCTAGAATCTTACCAAGTTAGCGATCTTGATGGATTTCTAGGGAATTCCCCTGGACACCCACCATCAGCTGGCCTTGAGACTCGTCATACTAATTGGCATTTTAGAAGAAATGGTATTCGAAGGAAAGAAAAAAAATAGTAGAAGAATTTCCTTATATAGGTATTTGCCTCTTTATGTACATATATCTTCTGTGTTACCAGTCGGATCGGGTGCTAATCCACAAGAACCTGTGCGTCTGTCTGCTGATAGCAGAACTGGTGTTCATGGCAGGCATCGACCAAACGCAAGACCGTGTGTTATGCGGAGTAATCGCCGCTGTACTCCACTACTTCTTCCTGGCAGCCTTCGCTTGGATGTTTCTAGAAGGTATGAAAAATATATGTAAATTAGTAAACGTGCTAAATGACTGGTATCAGCCGTGCTTCTTCCGTTATAAAATTTGTAAAACTATGCCAGGAACTCTGGAACACTCTGGAAATTATTGGGCGTTGATTCCTGAGCGTAGGGAAGGATCTATGTTGCTACGTTGTTGAATCTATGTTGTTATATAGAGTCCTGAGTGAAACGAGGGATTTAGTTAGCCCAAAACTACAACAGTCCTTTTCTCCAGAGATGATTACTGACATATCACACCTTTTACGAGGCAATACGACAATGACGACCTCCGTGGTGTAACGGTACGTACTTGACCGATACTCAGGAGGTCGATACACAGAGGGTTCGATCTCTAGTCAGGTCATGATGGAAAGTGATCTTTTTCTGATTGGCCTGGGTCTTGAATGTTTATCTGTATATGTATTTATTATAAAATATAGTTTCGTTGAGTTAGTATTTCATAATACAAGTTTCGAACTTAGTTTGGGGCTAACTCAATTTGTGTTATTTGTCCTTATATATTTATTTATTTATTTAATAATAAGAAAGTGCTACAAAAAGAACCATTTTCTTCAGAATGGCACCTTTTTCTTTTAAACTCTCGGGAACTTCCATACAATATTATCTTTCTCTACGTTTGCACGAGTATAATAATATGAGTATATAAAGTATAAGGTCGGTCGATCGGGATAACTTTTACGGCCACTCGATGTTGAATGCGAGTGTACGTATTAAATATAATAGTATGGTTTTTGTTACACTGTAGCAGTTAATTCTTACTACTAATTCTTCGTAAAGTTTGTCGGGCATGAGGTGTGAGGTGCGAGGCGTGAATGTAATCGTGCGCTGGCAGGGTTCCACCTGTACGCGATGCTGGTGGAGGTGTTCGAGCCGGAGCGCGCGCGCGCGCGCTGGTACTGCGCGTGCGCGTACGCCGCGCCCGCGCTCGTGGTGGCGGCCGCGGCCGCCGCCTTCCCCGCCGGCTACGGCACCGCCACGCACTGCTGGCTCTCCACCGACCGCCTGTTCCTGCTCAGCTTCGTCGCGCCCGTGGGATTGGTTCTGGCTGTGAGTAATATCACATTGATTTTCAACCTCCCGTTGCTCTTGAGCTTCGTTGAGTAAGATTAGTTTCAGTGTGAGTATCTGTAACATTTTGACATTCATGATCAGATATACCGTGTAAAGAATATAGATCAGAATTGATCCTGACTATGAGTGCTTTTAAATCAACGATATTCGTAATATATTCATTGAACTCCACGGAGTTAAAGCAGTAATTATACTAATTCTTGCCTAAATCGTCTGTTTTATATCTTTTTATTTTGTGGTTGAAATCTGATACTAATTTGATCACATCTCTAATGACTATATAAAGACAATATTATAAATCACAAATTAATATATTGATTTTTGTTCACAGGCTAACTGGATCTGCCTTGGAATGGTGATATTCATGATGTGCAGGCACTCAACGGTTTCTATCAAAACGAAAGACAACACTAGATTATACAAGATAAGGTAAGATATATTAAATACAATAATATAATTACAAGCTTTAACTTGCAATGTAACTGTCTATTAGGTTGGAATCTTGCAACTCAATTTTGAAGCATATATCTTTAACCGATTAGGCTGAAATTTTTTATACGTGCTCAGTTTGGATGACAATATAAGGTTAGCTAGTGACGTTATTCTAAATTCGACAAGGCGGAATATCCAAGATGGCGAACAAGAAGTTATTTTTAAAGCACTAGGGCTTGCTGAGAATAATTACAAAATCAAAGTGACTTCATTCTTAAAAGCTTGTTTTTAAAAAATCTTTTTTACTTTAAGCTATTTTTTTTCAGCCAATTAATTTTTTAACAGCGTATAATTTTTTGCTAGTTATATATCTCTACAAAATATACTAAAGATATATTATTGAGCGCATAATGTCAAATTATCATGATGACAAATATATATTGAAATGAAACAAATTTAACGGATTTTATCGCGGTTTAATCAGTACACACAAAGGAATTTTATACTGTTTTAAGTTCTCTATGTGTAACTATTTATTGAGCTCCGACGTTTCGGATTAAACCGCGATAAAATCCGTTCAATTTGTTTCATTTTAATGTGTAATATTCATATAAATATATAATAAACAATTGATCTGATATGTGTTACAATTTCTGTTTAAATCAATTTGTGCACAATTAAAAATTAATAAAGGATACAATATGTCAATAGCTTTTATATTTAAAGATGTGAAGTCTACGCGCTAAAATACTCAGTAATCGAATAAAATCTTTTGTAGCCATTCTTGTAGTTTATGATAAATTGTTTTTAACATTTAAATATACTTCGGTACATATCAATTTCCTTATTTTTGTCACAAAGTACCTTCTCCTTCCAGAGTATGGTTACACACGTCTATAATCCTGGCGTTTTTACTGGGTCTGACCTGGACATTCGGGTTGTTGTACCTCAACGAGCAGTCCGTGGGAGTGGCTTACACCTTCACCATCCTCAACTCCTTGCAGGGCGTCTTCATCTTCATATTTCACTGCTTGCAGAATGAGGTCGTAAGTATATTATATTTATTCCTACTTAATAATTTATGTCTTTAACGTTAATATGGAGCAACGGATTAGTACAGCCTTTCCCAAAGTGGTTGATAACGCCCCCTTATGGGCGCTGCAGGCCTAAAGGAGAGTGGTAAGAAAAATTGGTGAAAAATTGGAGCGCAAAAAATAATTTATTCTCGAAGTAGGCAGTACACAAAATAAGTTTGGAAGCCCTTCGATTAATATGTTTATTTTGGGGGAGATAGTTGAAAGGCTGGAGAATGACAGAGGTTTCGGGACCCTTGACTAAAACTCCCTTATTCGTTCTTCTGTCTGGTCTACCATCAGGCTGTGTATCTCATGAACCGTGAAAGTTGGAAAATTTCACAAATGATGTATTTCTATTGCCGCTGTGATAATAATATGCAGATGTCTCGTTAGGGATATGTGTATGTACCCACGACATAGTTGCCCCCCCCCCCCCTGCAGTTACAGAAGGAGTCCTGTTTACCTCGTTAGGAATGACTACCTATAGTTCGTCTCAAATAAGCATTCACGATCCATGTGAGTGAAGCTCTAAAAGGAGTAAGGGTGGTTCTTTGCCTTCCTGTTTAGGGATGTCTACCTCGTAAGGGATAATTGTAATTTATGTCTGGAGGGAGTCCGAAATTTAAGTCATTTGAATCTTTTTAGAACTTCCGTATAATATTATCTCCCTCTAAGTTTGCAAGAGTATAGAGACTTGCTTTACTTTGACATTTCGCGACATATAATGAGACTTTGTCTCGCACGACACACACGATCGGCGTCCAGTTCCAGAAGGAGTGCGGGCGGCTGTCGCGGCGGCACCGCTGGCTGTGGTGCTGCGGCGCGTGCGCGCCCGCGGCGCGGCTGGAGGCGCGCGCCGCGTCCGTCAAGAGCCGCCGCTACCACGCCGCGCCGCCGCCCGCCGACCGCGACGACCGCGCCGAACACGCCGACGTCACCGTCACGGTGAGCTCGCATTCGCATCTCACACTCACACTGACGCTAACATTAACGCTCACACTGCTGACACTTTATTCTCTAGGTTTTTAACGATGCTGAAGTTAGGAACGTCGCCTTTACTGTGAGTTAACATTCGCACTTGACACTGATACTTTATCCTCTAGAATTTGTAACGACGCTGAACCTAGAGACGTCACTGTCACTCTGCGTTGACGTTGACATCTGACACTCACACTGATACATGTTTTATCCTCTAGATTTTGACATATTACACAAAAAGTAATAAGTGTACTTATGATTTTGAAAAACTACATACGTACATGAAAAGCATAAAAATGATTGCAAAAAAATGTAGTCAAATAGTGCTATGCCGTGATATTGGAAACTTTGAAAATATTTCCAAATTTGACAATATTTCTCGGAACGGCACCTCGCTAATCACAAAACAGCATAGTAATTGAGACTCCAAAACAAAAAGACAAATAACGTAAGAAAATGATAAACAGAACTATTCATAGTAGAACCGGCAATACCACGTTTCCGTGCCGTCCGACGTCAACGACGTCTCAAGACGAGACACTGATTGAAATACCGCAAACAGGATAGTATTTTTGTTACACACAGACAGCATATTATTTATAGAAATACAATAAATGAAACATCAAATTTCTATATCACATATATAGGTATAATTAAGCATACATTTAGATTTCATGTAAAACAAATGAATATGTAAATAAGTATACAACTTTTTGAACAGAGCACAACGGGCTCGTCATTATCAGCCTCGACGACGAACAACCTCGTGATCAACAATCTAAACGTTGTTGTCAACAACAACAATCACAACAACAATAATGTCATCAACAACTCAGCGGTAGCGTCTCTAGCGGCCGCCGCTGCCGCTCACTCATACCACACCCAAAGAAACCGCCGAAATTCCCAAGAAAACCAATCCTTCGGGAATACATCCAATTTTGGTCCTTCCCTCAACGCCACAGCGGCGAATTTCTCTCACAACATCCCCGATAGAGAACCCCCCGCTCCTATGTCCCATTTGAGAAACATTAACCCAGGCAGCGGTAGGTACCCGCAGGGATACCGCCAAAATGTACAACAAGGTGCGTACGCATTTCTCTGAGATAGGATTCGAAATTATACCACCAAACCACTTTTGGCTTTCCCGTTGTGACTAATAAAGGCACTTCAATTTGTTTTTTTTTTGTGTTTAACATTGTGGTTTTTTTTTGTCACTAACAATCACTTTTATGAAAGTCATTGGCAACTGACAAAACACTGCGTGACAACGCACGAGTGTTTTTTTTTTCGTTTTTGTTGTCAAGGTAAGTTAATTTTTTATGTTTTTTTAATTAACCAACGCTTGAAAAGGCCTGACTAACATCTGTCTTCTCATAACTCTTTTCTCTAGTGGTGTGGTGGTTCTAAAAGTTACTACTTTCTAAAATTGTATCAAGCATAGTAAAACAATCTTGATGCATTTAGTTAACTTCAAACTTGAAAGTATAAAAATCCTATCTCTAGACGATGTGTATGCAACTACCGCTTGTTATTTAAATTTTCCTTCACAATATTTATGTAAAAGTTATATACTTATATACGTATAGACTAGTATAATTTACGTCTTATATTGTATATGAATGGTATGATATTGAA
>JADGIL010000339.1:0-44519 GCA_020352625.1 Cactoblastis cactorum
TTTGAAGCCGGGACCTCTCGCACCCTAAGCGAAAATCATACCCCTAGACCAATGAGCCAACTGTACACTAGTTTGAAATTAATATACAAGTGCACGTTATCGCACATAAAGATTATTAATGGTGTTACAAGTGAAAGGCTGTCTTTTAAAACTGACTGACAAAACAAACAGGTTTTATATTAGTTTTAGTATGTGTGTATCAGATTTATCGCTTTTGAATGTAATTTTAATCAAAGTTAATATATAATTTATTAATACAGTTTAGAAAAAATTCTATGATTTAATATTTTTAAATTTGTCATAAATTATGACGAGCTCGGAACAATTTATAAAGCCAGGCCAGATGTTAAATATAAAGCATGTTTTATTTGCTGCCAGTTAACAAAAATAAATTATATTAGTGGGTTGGAAGAGAAAATAAAAAGTGAGATAAAATAATTAGATTACGGCCCATTGGTTTAAAGGGGAGCGTGGGGGCTTTTTAAAGGCCGACAACGCTCCATGGCCAACAATCTATGGGCGGCGGTGATCACTTAACATCACGTGACCCGCCTGCTCATTGGCCTCCCTTTTACATAAAAAATTTTCATTTAGGTTCAAATTTGAACGAGACCTGCTTTTTTGTACGAATTTAAGCTTGTATTCTGCAACTTTTAAATGTAAATCTACACAAAATTATATAAACGAATAAATTTCATTAATTTTAGTATCTGACATCAAATATAATATTATATATTATCAAAAGACAGTATTATTAGCTAACAGTTATGTTTGGGCTAATAAACAGTAGTCATTTGTAACTTTCTTTCCTCGTCCCTTGGTTTTGCTTGTTTACCCAACAAATATATATCTTTATTCTGACAGATGTACCTCGGAAGACATCTTCCAATTATGTTACATATAATATGTACAAGCTTCATAAATGACAGGTTAATGATAAATATTTCTTTGTTTGTCTAACGATTTCTTCCTGCTGTGAATGTTGTTTTACTTCCGTATTAACAAAAAATACGATTAATATTCTGTTTGTATGATTTATTAATGGCTTTATTACACAAAGTCAGGAAAATAATGGTAATTATTGATAATATGGGCTATCCTAATCCTTGTGTATGTGTGAGTATGTGCGTAAGAGATAGACAAGAAGATACAGTAAAAAAATACCTGTTAAAAATATAAAAGTTATACTATTAGACAGGAAATTATTTGAATATTTGAATTAAAAGTTTCCTGTTACAAAGCAAGCGTGAATTTTAATATTATATGTTTGTTTAAAAATTAAAGAAAAAAAATCATAACCGTATTAAAAGTGTAACAAGCACCCACAGAAATATACACGATTTCACTTTATCGAATTTTATTATCGGTTTTCCACGAAATAATTTAAATCATACATACACATTCAATATTCTCTCATTTTCCTATAGTAATATAAATATATAAAAGGCCTACTTCAAATTGAAATAACAAATTCTAAAAAAAATTAGTTAATAACAAAATTAAATGACCATTCTAAAACTCGAACACCTGCGAATCCAATAACAATTCAAACAGTTCACATTTTTAAGTAGAGGTTCCACAAAAACGTAAAATATATAATCTATGCTATAAAAATAATACAGCGTTATTTCAGCTATGCTACCACTAACCTTACCGTATCGAAGAAATCGTTCATATAATATTGTAGTATGTATCCGAAAGTAGTAAATTAAAATATAGGATTTCTATTTTTTATATTACAAAATCCCAGTTTTATTAATTTGTATGGTTGTATGGATGAATCAAATTCATATTGATATCAAGATAAAATCCAACAAGCAAAATGTATGACAAAACTGTTTCATATTAGAATTTTCATTTAAACAAAGTTAACGTACAATTAAACAAAGCATACCATTAACATTCATTTGCAAAAGTTACATTATCACGTCTATAACTTTTACAGGGTAGACATAGTCATAACAGAATTAATTAGTGGAAAAATTTAGATCATAAGTCAATAACCTTAATCAGAAGTTTCATTTTAAAGGAATTTTTGTGAAAGTAGTGGAGGAATGCCTTAAGCCCTACTACAATGAAGCTTATGTTTTCTGCTTAACTTACCCTCTCCCAGTTATTTGATTGTGTCCTTTCTGCACGTCCCGTATCAAAATTACTTAAGGAGGGACCTTAAATGGAGGAACTTCAAGAAGGGAAATCTTATTAATAAAGGACTAGAGATGATATTGATAAAACGTGCGAACCGAGCTTTATTTCGAAATTCAGAACATTTTGTTTTGTCCTATACTTCGCAAGAAAACTATAACTTTACTTTTGGGTTCAGGGTATAACTTAATAATTTTACAGCATGTCTAAATTTGTTTTTATCTCAGATCATTAAAATTATATACGAGTAGGTTTTTTATCATATAGAAAAAAGAAATATTTATTTAGAAAAAAATAATGGTAACAGCATGTTAAAGTCACATAACAAGCACATATGTAAATGTATTGTTAACTTTATATACTTGTATTTGATAGTTTTCTAAAATAGGACACTAAGACTCCGCTGTCCGTCCGTATGTCTGTCCGTCTGTCTCAGGTACCGTGATAGCTAGATAGTTGTTTTTTTTACAGATAATGTATTTATGTTGCCGCTATGAACAGAATAAACAAAATAAAATAAATATTTAAGAGGGGGTAAAATTTTAAGTCCTTTTATAGATAATATTTTTTTACAGATAATGTATTTATGTTGCCGCTATGAACAGAATAAACAAAATAAAATAAATATTTAAGAGGGGGTAAAATTTTAAGTCCTTTTATAGATAATACTTAAATAGTACGAAATCCTAACAGTGCTTACTGAATCGCACTTGGCCGGCTTTTCATTTCCATGAAAATACATAATTATTGTAATATTGTTTTATATTAATCTAGCTTTTGCCCACGGCTTCGCTCGCGTGCAATTTAGTATGTAGCCTATATGTAATTCTGATGTATAACCTACATTACTTTAAAATTTCATCCAAATTCGTGAAAAATATTTTTCTTGAAAGAGTAACTAACATACATCCATCCTTGCATCCATACATATAGGTAATTAAACATTAGTAGGATAAATAATTTAAAAATCTTATCTTATATAATTAAAAAAATACGAACATTTTAATTAGATACTACTAGAGGCCGCCCGCGACTTCGCCCGCGTGGAAACCCTATGANNATATAAGAGCTCCCCTTTATTTATTACTAGAGGCCGCCCGCGACTTCGTCCGTGTTGAAACCCTATGAAATTCAATTAGGAATCAATCCCGCGGGAACTCCGGGATAAAAAGTAGCCTATATGTTATTCTGGGTCTTCAGCTACCTACATACCAAATTTCATCGTAATGGTTCAGTAGTTTTTGCGTGAAAGAGTAACAAACAAACATCCTGACATACTCACAAATTTTTGCATTTATAATATTAGTAGGATTTATAAAACAATGAATTATGATAAAAGTAAATGTTATCTCATTCAAACATTCTTCATCAAGATTAAATTCGTAAATCTGCCGAAAAGTTAGAAAGTTAACCGTAATAAATGTATTATGGTAATCCCTCTAATAAGAGAAGTAAAGGAACCTGAACTCCCTTATTTATTAATTATATGATTAATGAATTTCGCTTATTTGATTTTTATTATCTTATCTTAGAAGTTTTCTTCTAAGATACATTAAATATATACATATTAAAGAAGTCAGGATACTTCTATGCTGATTTGTGAGTGAAAAAAATGTAGAATTTGTTAGCTGCTTCTTTTTCTGCGCAGAATGTAAAAGTAAATCAAGGGCAGGGAGTCTTCTCATAGGCGATAAACTAGGACTCTGTTCCTATATCTGAATCTCAATGATATAAGAACACCATTCTGCTAACGTGGCCTACATGGCTCATGATTGTTGGTTAATTGAACGACCTCCGTGGTGTAATGCAAAACTTACCAGAACTAAGGAGGATTCGATCCCTGGTCAGGTCATATTAAAAAAATAATCTTTTTCTGATTGGTGTTGGATGTTTTGTCTATATGTGCATTTGTTATAAAATATAATACTTTTGAGTTAATTCCGTGCAAGCTTTGGCTTCATTTTGGGGCTTAATCAATCTTTAGGATTTGTCTCCATGTATTAAAAAAAAAAATTAAATGTAGTTTTACACCAGTAGTTATATCCAAAGTTCGAAAAAGTACGAAAAAATTATTCAATGCAAAACTCGGTGAAAACTCTGTATTTCTTCCGTTAAAGAATTCTCAGTTAGTAGCTTTTTTATTTAACAATTCAACGATCACAAGAATACTGTCGATTAAGTTTTAAACGATATTAAATTTGCAAGAAGTGTACATTTAAAAGGAATAAAAATTTCAAAAATTATATTTTTAAAAGCGTGTATTCAACGCAATATGTACAGAACAGAATAATAACTTTATCCATTACGGGGAAGACAGAGCCAAGAATTGCAATATTCGGAGGCCACACTTAGAAGAATGTGTCACTTATTAGTGGAATGGAAATCAGACATAACGACATGTAGCCCATCGCCTATTAGTTGTAAGTTTAAATCTTTTAAGCTTCTGTTGTAGTAAGTTTAAGCCCCTAAGTTAGCCTCAAATTTGATTGACTTTTACAACCTGCATGGAAAAAGAAGCCTCTAGTAGATTCTATATATTTTTTACACTCCAAGACCACATAATATTATTTATTATATGTAGATATTATTTTAGTGATAATTATAATGTAATTAATTGAAATAGCAAAAAGACATCTTCAAGCAAGTTTGATAGTTTCCAAAGTTTCTGTAGTTCTCGGCTGAAAACTTTCAAAATTGCTTGAAAGAAAAAAAAATTGATGACGAGAGCGATGCATTTTTCCAATAATTGATGTAAATTGCTCGAGGTGATATGTTTTTAACATCTAAATTTTGTGATACAACTGAGATGATATAAAACACTTGAGATAATAAAAAATCCTTCTTTTTATTATACGATTGTATCCTACTAATCCTTCTTCCTAAAAGTCTCGACAAAATTTAGTACACAAATATTAAATATCTGAAATAGTACGTGCCCTTGATACAAAAATTCCTAAAGATCGGAATGCTTTTGTAAACCTAGTATGTAAATTCTTCTCGTTAAATATCTTCAATAAACTATTGGTGCTATCAGGGCAAGTCATGTCTTCCTTCAAAGCCGTGCATGGCGGAAAAAACATTCTACAGATCCATGAAAACACACACATCTTAGTTATTCGAAATTGTTTTCTAAGCAGTGCCGCTTCAGAGCCCAGGATCAACAGAGCGATTGGCGTCTGACCTCGACAACCCAAAGGCAACAGGGCATATTTAAACAAACGGCGTTTGCGTTTGATGGCGTTTAAGACTCACAGTTTCACGTGCCCTTAGAAGCACTTCACTTCTCGCATTATCAGGTGCTTCAAACTGGAAACACATTTTTTAAAGTTACTTCAAATTGGGATTCGAATTCATAACTACCAGATAACAAGGCATAGGTATGTTAAAAAAAATATACACATTTAGACGTCTCCATAATTTTCACTCAGTATTCCCAGGTAGTTTTAAACTTGGCTGGCATTCAAATAGGTACGAGTTTCGCTTTAACAGCCTCTTGGATAGCTTACACGAATTTTATACGGGGTAATTTATTGTTATACGGTGGCAAGGTTACCTAGTATTTACTGAGATTACGATACAAGAGGGCGTCTCGAATATATTTTATATTGGACAGGAATTTAAAGAACGCTGGGAGGTTAAAAGCTTTTGATTCATTTTTATTGCTTACTAACCCTGTCAATTCTGGAATTTTCTATATTCTCTAGAAAATAATCTTGCTATTATGTCTTTGATCTATTTTAGATTAATATATTTTCAGACAACAGATTGTTCAAAAAGTTGTCATATAGTTTTCATTTCAATTAATATGTAAGTACGATGTAAATATTTGAGTTGAAATTGAATAGCCAAGAAAATTCAACTCATTAGTTATAAAACATTATTCACTAAAAAAGTATCATAAATACCGCCCTTAGTCATATTTCATTTTGATATCGTACCGATTTAATACAGACCGTACTTCAGAACCGCTGAGATAAAATAAAATTTGTATAGAAAGGTAAAAGACGTACCTACTTATTTAAGTAACGCCTTGTAATATCTAAAAAAAAGAGACAATCGAAAATTCCCTGAAACTTTTTAAACAAAAAATTTAAACATTAAATTTTTGGTAGATTTGCAGGTCCACCATATTAATATTATAAACGAACATACTTAGCTACGAAAAAAGATATTTTTTCACTATTTCACACCTGTTACTAAAAAGGAGTGTTTTACCCTTAATTCTAAATAAAAAAAAATCATAAATAGCAGTAAATAACAACCATGGTTAAGAAGTACAACTACCTTCATTGAAAATAATTATTTCATGTAAAAACCATGAAATAAATATTCTTTTAAGATTTTAACGCCAGTTAACAGGCTATTAAGAATTACTATCGTATTACAAAGTATACGGACGTATTTCTGTCCTTCTTATTTTACACTGCGCCCCAGCTAATTATTCTGAAAAACGGCAAAAGGTCTGAAGGTCACTTCTTCCATAAAGGAAACGAGTTCTCGCCATAAATCTGTTCGTAACACTTGATTACACGGCTGTACCTCACGGTGGCATTTTAAGTTTACAATCAACAACACAAGCTAATTGCATCGTGTTGAAAACTCCATAAATTAACGTTAATTATTCATAATTTATTCCATTCCATTTGAATTAGATTTCAAAGTGAAAAAGTTTAAAATTAGTTACTGATTTCGTTCATTTGATACGGTTGAAATTACGTTTCAAGAATTGTAATAATTAATTAATATATTTTTTGGGTTCATATTTAATAAAGAATTTCTTTCTTCATAAGAAAGATTACATTTATGCAAAAAGATAACATAAGTATTTAAAATATATCTGTTAGTATATAAC
This sequence comes from Cactoblastis cactorum, assembly GCA_020352625.1. Taxonomy (NCBI): domain Eukaryota; kingdom Metazoa; phylum Arthropoda; class Insecta; order Lepidoptera; family Pyralidae; genus Cactoblastis; species Cactoblastis cactorum. The sequence goes on from JADGIL010000339.1 coordinate 6,998, forward strand.
TCGATGCAATTTAAATAAATCTTATAGATATTCAATAAGACAAAATTTGGTATAGACGAATTTAAGTCCTTTTTTTATGTCTGAGGGAGGCAAACGAGCTGGCGGGTCACGAGATGTTAAGTGATCACCGCCGCCCATAGACAACTGCAACACCCATGGGGTTACAGATGCTTTGCCGGCCTATAAAAAACCTCCATACCACTACAAAGTAGTGGCTCCATACCACAAAAAAAAGGCTATAATAATATTTGCGACGAATGTTAGAATAACGGTTAAGTATACAATGTGGGACTTTCCACTATGTGTTCTGACAATATAGTGTCAAGACCCAGGTTTGCATGAAAATCTATGGAAAATACCTTCGATCATCAATAAAGAAAAATACCTAAATCCATCACCGAACAGCGCTGGTTTTTAACTTTGGTAAGTTAAGGTAAGGACCCCTTCGTGTACATGTCCAACTTGAAATTGGCCGGCTTTTTTTTTATAAAAGTTTACCTCTAGCGTGTTGTATGTAATTGACGTAAGTTTCATATGGGCATTGGCCGCGCTGGGTAACGTGTGGAACGGGTATAAACCTGTCTGATCTACGATAACGTTAATCACAAGCGAATTCTCACTAATGAGGGTTCTTGTTTAATCACACTATATGTTATTTAAAGGAAAAGTTTGCTTAGATATAAAATATATTTTAGGCTGAAGTTTAGACATAAGTACTATAGATGATCTGGTTTATTCATGTGTAGAAATAATGTGTATAATTTTTTTTTCATATTTTTGTTGTACTAGCTGTGTACTAGCTGTGCTGTATTTAGCCGTGAAATCGGAAGAGACACGATTTACATACAAACTTTTACCCCTCATTTTAGTATATTGAAGGTCGAATTTTGAAAAAAAAAAAAGTAGCCTATGTTTGAACGCGGGTTTTTAAATATGCATACCAAATTTCATTTAATTGGTCCAGCGGTTTAGCTGTGAAAGCGGAACAGACAGACAGACTGTCGCATTTACAATATTAGAATGGATTATATCAAATAAATATGCAAAATTTTGCAAACGGTATAAATTATGGCAAATAAAATTAACTACAATAAGTGTCATCAAAATCAATTCAAATAGAGATATGATATAATAGAAAATTTTTAAATGAATTCAAACTTGAGAATAATAACAGAATTTTGTTTACCAGTGATATTTTTAGATTAATAACTTTCTTTCAATATGTCAATACACCGTAACAACACACTCATTGTTCAGCGTACCATGCCTTTATTCAAAAAATATCTAACGTTATTCCGTCATAAATTTCAAGTTTGCAAGTCAGATTATGGCGCAGTGACAAGTTCACAACTCACCATGTTGACAAATGACTTTCTAACTACAGCATCATAACTATTACTAAGTTTGATACCGTTAGTGTTTCATACCGCATGCTCCGCGTAAACTCCTGTTACTTGTCACTAACAAATTGGTTTAGACTTCATTATAGCTTGGTGTGAAGTCAAAAATTTAGTGACGCCTTTCACTTACTCGTACGCGAGAAATCGGCTGAGACCTAATTGACAACGTTTCATTTTGCAGAACCTCTAAAATAAAAAATACCATTTCTCGGTTATCGTTCCCTGTATCAAAAAAAATTATAATAATTTTTTTGTCGATTTATTTTGAAGAAAAAAAAATTCTGTAAAATACAAATTGACGTCACGATTACGGTCCACACTAGACTTATGTCTTTTGGCTAGTAAGGACTAGGTCCAGAGCCGTAAAAGAATATGAAAATATAGACATTAAAAGTGTTATTTTAACAAGTGACAACAAGTTGCAGATGTCAGTGTTTCATGTTTTTCTAAAACCAGGCACTGTTTCTTTTCATATAAGACCGTTTTCGTGACGTCACAAGTCGCTTACATCCTTTTAGAATGAGCCAAAATTAAAATGTACTATGAAATCTTGCATATTTTGGAAAATAAAAAAATATGGGTAGGTACCTTATTTTTGTTTCTAGTTACATATAACATCAAAAAATTTATAGGTGTTTAGGAATAAAGGGTGTTTGTACTCACTGGTGCCGTGCAGTTGAAGTGGGTGGTTTGAAAGAATTTCGAGCTATCTTTCACAAACAGTTTATTGCACAACACAGTCTATACAACATACAAACANNTGAAGAAGGGTATGATGTTTGAGGAACATTGCAAATGTACATTTAAATAATGGATAAACCAATAAAAAGCAAGACACCTATAGGGCAGCATGCCACAGGTGAAAAACATGAAATGTTGTCAATTGTAGCTTAGAACAGAAGATAGAGAGAGAGAGGATGTCCTATTATGAAATGGATAGATAATGTCTTCAAAATTACAGGTCGAACTCGGATGAGAAAAGAATAGGATAGAGATAAAGCCCGGGCATTAGGCGGTCTCTAAGGTCACGTATTGAGTCGCGATGTTTCTGTTGGTCGCGCGGTCAATACGTGGTCGTTGGTCATCTAGTGCTCGTACTTGCATATGTCACGGACGAATTAGTTGGCCGCAGGCCTAATGCGCGGGCCCCGTTATACGCCATTATTTATTAGTTATTTATTTATAAACCTTTTGGAGATAATTTTGATATGATTTCAAATTCCAAACATGAACACTGGAAATTATTATGCGCTTTATGTCAGTTCTCGAACACATAGTAAATGTATTAATAATATTCGCTTTGCGAAATTTGTTGAAATGTATCCATAAATATTTACAAAGCAATATGTATTATCATAATAACATTTAAGTATTCATCAATCAATCACAACGCTTTTAATCTACAAATTGAAAATATAAAAGGTGAAATAAAGCAACTATTCCATGAATGTTCATGGTTCGAAACGTAGGTATTTTATCGCAGTTTAAATAAAGCTGATAGTTGGAAAACGGTCGCTATCACAGACTTATGTGCAGTAGACTGCGTATAGTATATATTAGAAATGAAACTTGCCATTATTTTATTACAGACGTCACATGAGAGAAGTGATAAGGACGACTTGTCTGCTCGTTCTACTTTTACATTATTATTTTTACATGATAGCTAATTATTATTTCCAGTTTGACGGCTAAAATATTAAAATGTATGGTTGCTTTCATTTTTAATTTCCTTGTTATTCTGTGTGTAAAAGAGAAACGTAGAATATGCCAACTACTTCCATTCCCCAACAGATAATAAAAGACAATCAGGGAAGGATTTTATAAAATTAGAATCTTCACATATGGCAACCTATTACTACATATGAGTCTCCATTTTACCTAAGAGCCCACAATTCAGCTAAACGTCGCCTTCGGAGCTCATGTCTCTTGGTTCTATTTAACCCGTAAGGAAAAATACGCGATACTGAATCTATAAGTATACGTATTTCGTATAATTTATATGTTCGAGGTCTACTTGATATAACTTTGTGGTTACAATCTACCTGACTGACTAAACTAGCGGTATATTTTCACAGAGCAATGTGTTCTCAGAGCCAGCAGTCTCTTTTATTATTCTTATTTTTTACATAAATTACTCCACTAAGAGAAACGGCCAAAGTGTTTGTTTTGTAGGAATAAATTTAAACCAATTTACAAAGTCACCAGAAAACTTTAACTATTTGTATGCCCAATCTATACATATAATAAAATTGTAACTGAGCTATGTCTGTACAGGGGAGATATTTAAGAAAAACATACATACGGGCACTTTATAGGACCTATAGAAGCCAAAACGATTGTTTTTAGAATTTTTGTCTGTCTGTCTGTATGTTTGTACACGCATCACACAAAAACTACCGAACGGATCTGGATGAAATTTGACTTGGAATAAAAGATAGCCTACTGTTTATCCCGAACAAATGTACGGTTCCCGAGGGATATAATTTATTCTAGTAGTACTAAGTATTCTACGCGGACGAAATCGCGGGTATTAGCTAGTTAGCTATATTTTGCAAAGTAATATATTTATTTAGTAGAACTAACATTGTAATTTATACGGTATAAGTTGGTACTTTCGTAAGCATTAACGTTAATATTATTTGTTTGAAACCCTTATCAAAGTTTGCAGAGGTTAGTTGGTAGTCGCTCTGTGTAAAAACCTCACCAAATCTCCTAGTTAAGGTAGTGAACCCCGGGCTATAACGAGTCACTGACATGGTGAGGATGCGACCAGGATAACGCTCGGATAAGAGGTATTATTTGTTGAAAAGATAAGCTTATACAGATACAGTATCACGTCTTTATTCCTTTAGACGGGGTAGACAGAGCCAAGAGTCGCGAGACTCGGAGACCACGCTTGTAGCAAAATGGTGGGCTTATTGGTGGAATGAAGTTTCAGAAGTGACTGGCTGCTAGCCCATCGCCTATAAGAACTCCTGTTTCTAGCCATTTTCCTTGATTGACTTTTACAATCTGCGCAGGAGGAGTAGCATCTGGTACATTCTACGTTTTTTTTCTTACTCCCAGAACTCTCAGTACAGCATGGAAGACAAAAATAAGCTTATCCTGATATTTAAATAACCTGTATCGAAATATCGAGAGTAAATTAAACAGAGCAACTGATCGGCGCGCAAAGCGCAAATAAAAATGTTAAATTGCTTTAGCACTTGATGTTTACACTTTTAGGTCTGATTTTTATTTATATTTTAAAGGGAAATTCTATATTCAGAAATTTTACAGTAAAATGATTTTCGCTTGCCATTCTGCTAAGTGTGGGCTTCAATTCTTTTAACTTTTAGCTGTAACTACTCCAAAAGAAATGAAGATTTTTTTTTATGTCAGAGGGAAGCAAACGAGCAGGCGGGTCACGAGATGTTAAGTGATCACCGCCGCTCATAGACAACTGCAACACCCGCGGAGTTACAGAAGCATTGCCGGCCTATAAAAAAAAGTTGGGTCTCCGGCTCTTACCACTCACCGGACGGAGCATGGCAGCTGATAGCCCCTATTCAGGCATCGGTCTTCTGTGGGTGTGTGGTACTTCCCCGGATGAGCTGGCCCATTCATGCTGCAGGCTAACAAAGCAAGCAGCAGGCTCCACACCACTACAAGTAGTGGCTCCATACCACAAAAAAATACTATGATGATGTATGGTATGTAGATGCGATACTATGGTACACCATCACCACGTATTTTGCTTTCACATATGTCACTCGAGATTTTTTTATATATAAATATGTTATGTCATGATATATAATTAAGATGTAAGTAATTTTTCTTTATATGACTAGGCTCTTGGACAGTTATGATGGTCTTTTTCACTAACACGAATTTAAAACGAATCCAGAAAAATACGTCCGAACAACTGCCCCACCTGCTAACAACAACTTTTTTAATTATTCCCCCTCATTTTTATGCTAAACGAAAGATTCTAACAATCTGAACTTGAACTTTGTTACAGCTTTCCGTGTGTTTGTGAAATAAATCTTACTTTGCTGTTTTTCATTTTGAACATATTTTCGGGTAAACATTTTGCCAGCCTTTGTCGGAGTCTAAGAAGTTAGTATATCGTTTTATTACTTTTTAAACTAGTTTTGTTTTGTTATTTATTATGACTGGTTTAAACTGAACAGGAGTCTTAGGACGCAATACTGTTTTTTTATGGCATAGGGAGGCAAACGAGCAGGTGGGTCAGGTGATGTTAAGTAATCACCGCCGCCCATAGACACCTGCAACACCTGCAGCACAGGAGCGTTGCCGGCCTTTAAGGGATTTATATGCTCTTTTCTTGAAGGTTACCATGTCGTATTGGTCCGGAAATATCGCTGCAGGCAGTTCGTTCCACAGTGTGGTCGTACGTGGTACCTATAAAGTTTCTTTTAAAACGTACGGTGGTCGACCGCCATTCATCCACACGGAAATTATGAAATTTTAGTCTGCGACGGGTAGTACGGTGTAGGAATTCTACAGCGAAATACAATGTAGATATATTATATTTGAAAACCCTACTAGGTAGCCTAATCTTTTATTTGGAATTATCTGTATAAAACGAAATTATAATATTAGTATAAATTAATTGATCGTGAAATTTCTTATAAGGTATTAATTTATCTTCAAAATCATTTAAAACTTTGCATTATAATTTACAAAAAATTCTATTATCGTGTTTAAAAAACAAACTAAATTAATATTCTGAATAGTCAACTCCTAAAACAGTTTTCAACAAACTTGCCAAAATACTTTTAAATATAATTCTTTTAGACATTCTATTTAACTGACTTCTGAATAATTTGAAATTACTTTTTTAAATTATCACAAAATATTTTTTTTAATACTTTATATTTCGAAAATAAAGCAACTAATACCTTTTTTGTTACATAGCACCATTGAAAACGCTGAGGTTTATGGTAAAAAGCTTTTATAATTAAAACTTAAGTCCAATTATTATGAATATTTCGGCTCATTATGGATGGGTAGATAGCGGTTGGCAAAAACCCAGTTTGGAGTCAGATCTAATCTGTATTAAATGTATTATGATAACGTTTTTGGACGGGTAACTTGATTTTCCTTCTCGAAATGCACTCCAGGCATTTGTTTATTATTTTTTTTAAATACCGCCCCCTCTTTTTTATTGAAATTTATTAAGCAAATAAAAAGTCTATTTGGTTAGTCTTTTTAATATCAGTATTTAGCAAATATTCTATATTGTAATCAAGCTACAAGCCTACTACTACTTGCCAACCACTACTTGCTTTTGAAGGTCTAATTTCTGAATAAGGATTCCATATGCATTAGATCGAAATGATCCTAAAATTCCAAACTATATTGCCAAGCCATACAGTTTGGATAGATTTCCCCTAGGATGAGTGTTGTTGCTCGTCCGTTATTACTAAAGTCAGCATACACTCGTACGAATGCGGTAACTGAATACTTTATAGTTAACTGCAAAATGATTTGACGAATTTTGTATTGAAAGAAATTATTCTGTCACGAGAGAGATTATAATATTTGTGTGTATATATATACATTTGGCGTTGTTAGTTTATTAACATATAAAAAAGCACGATTGTGCTCGTATCGCGACTCACGAGGTGTTTCTGAATCTCTTCATCTGACACGGGTCGTGTCCTTCGTTTTTGACATCACAAAACAATGGTGATGTAAAAGTTAAGCTATATCTTATGCTTAATTTCAGACTACTGAAATAATAATGAGTTAATTTTATTTTTAGTAGATTTGATTATTTTTGTGTGGAATCGACAAAGAGTAGTTTTTGTCTTGAAAGATGGACAAACAAACATATCTTCACTTATAATATTAGTATGGAATTATGGATTTAGATGTTATAACAAATTCCATTGATAAAGGCCATTAAGAGTTTGATTATTATTTATCAGACCTGTCCAAGTGTCCAGTATTGAAGCCTAGAACACCAAGGTTCTTTATCACTGTGCCCACCGAAGTGTAATTCATTGAACATATTATCAAACACATTTAATCGAATAAAAAAATAATTCTAATATATTTTCTATATAACTTTATATATACATAGCTTTAGCTACGAATCAATAATAATTCATTACAAAATCGTATCTACAATTACTTATTCTAAAAAACATATAAAAAAAGAATTTTTTTTAGTATTATACTAAGCTTCTCTTTAGTATTTCTATTTAACTTTCACAAGACGATAATCATACATAAAATATAGTATTTTATTGGTTGTTGTAATCTTAACGACATTTTATTGTGCTTAAACAAATGTGAACTCTATAAAATAATATCTATATGTATCTATATTTTTCCACGCCCTGAGCATTATATCTGTACTGCTTGTATTTTCTCTTGTCTTGACACTTCTGAGTGGTTTAGCTCCATGCATCATACTTGAACCGTATCTTGTCTTTGTGTTACGTCGGTCTATATAATATCTTGCTCAGTTTTGTTTGCTAAAAGGCACTTGAGAAATAAATCTACTGGAGGAAGGATTGGAAGGAAGGTCCTTCGCGGACTAGAGATATTATGCTGATAGAAATAGTCATGGACAAAAACAATGGAATTTCTTTCTGGGAGAAAAATCATTCCGCATTATCTAACATTAAAATTCAATATTTGGCATAATTATGAGTAGACTGAAATAGTTGTTATTTATTCTAGAACTTTTTTGAACTCTTTTTGTTTTGTTTGAAATGAATACTTGATAACTGACTTCAAAAATTAAAACTATATAGGGTCTCATATAAGATCAATTATTATAATTGGTAAAAAAAGGGTACGTCAATACTTTTAAGCATCAAAAATTACAGTACAATTATTTGTTTTAGCTTTATACAATAAAGAGAATGAAGTTAAGAAATCTTAATTAATCAAGCCAAAAGCTTTGTGTAGGATGTATTCAATACTTTCGCCATCCTACTCCAACTCATTGCCTTGAAACTTTGCACCTAAATTTAACGAACCCGACTCAGCCGTCCGAAGTATAAGAACTTCAAAACCACGCTCATACGAACGCAACAAAGACAGTAATTATAGACTCCTTGATCATTAACTCGAAAACAATATAGTCCTATTGAAAGAGCAACAACAAAGGAGTAACTAAATTCGCTTTTGGGATTCGAACCGGAAGTCGCACGTACGCAGCTTGTTTACGCAAGAGACGGTGAGTGTGGAGATTGACCCAGTTAGCGGGCCGGTCGTTGTGGACGTTTTTGAGAATAATAATATCCTTGATAGTACAATAAACTGGTTTTTATAGGAATTTGAATTTATTATGATTGTTATTGGGTGAAGAGAAAAGAGAACCGTCAACTGCAGTAACAGGAGGGGTAAAATAGATATTTTAGGTGTTTTTTTTTATATTTGAAATTTTTTAAATTTATTTTAGTATACTGAAAAAAGTATTAAATAAATGTATTAAACATTTATCGAAAAAAATGGGTAATGTGTTATATCTTTTTTCGTTTAAGTATTTTTTAATCAATTATACAACCCTATTAGGAACTTGATAATGGTAATTGTTAGCCCCTTGGCAAAGCATTTGCAATATTATTATACCTCCAGGTTTCTTCGTGAATCTCTAACATCTTGTTACAATGAAATATTGTGGTATCAAGCCACAGAAAGTAATCTCGCAAAAGTGTACTTACCTCAGGCAGTTCACAATCTCTTCTAAGATCCATCTCAATTATTGTTAGAGTAGATCAATGTTCTCACAATCTTGGAGGCAAATGAGAGAGAGCCTAACGGCGTTTGTTTGTGATTAATTAAAATGAAAAACCAATCAACGAGATTTTAAGGTTGCTTTTTGGTATTTGCTTGATGAAATGGTATCTTTCTATGTAAAAAATAAATAGCTTGTCCTGAGACTAAGTATAAAAGTGTAACTATTCTATAGTATAAACCATGTCCAAAACCAAAATTATATCATTTTATTATATTTGTCCAGGGTAGTCATCGACACGTAACATAACAAAAATAATTTAATAATTATTTTGCAAAATTAAAAAAAAAAATACCCCTTAAACTTATGTTGCTATTTACGATCTATAATATCGGTAATATAAAGTCACGGGCATAAGTTAGTGCATAATATAACCTTATTATTCAATAAATAATGTCTAATATTAGGTGCAAGCATCCATTTCAAGCTGAATTCTGAATCCTTTTGCAGCCAAGTTTTAGTCTCAAGTGGCCTGGTATTACAATTTCTGGCCCAGGAAATGAATTTATTAGTAGTAATACCAGCTGAACCAACAGTTCTAAGACCTGTTTTCAGACCATATAATGAATAATGAAGCAGTCTTAGCGAGACTGTAATATTGTTAGGAGCAAGATTAATTTTATAAAAACTTCAATACTTTTTGGCTAACTTTTTACATATTTGATGGTAATTATATATTTTTTTATACTTCAGTCACATACATACATAATTTTACTATACGATTTACATGTGCGTCTATGTTACTGCTTGTCATATTGCCTAATTTCCAAGCTCTTCTTTTGAGATAATTGTTATCTGTTTAGTAATTATTGGTAAAGTTTTGGTTAGTAGTTTTTCTTTTGGTGCAGCAATTGTATTGTAGTCTGTTTAATTGTTAAAGTGATTTTTTTTTCAATATAGGGGTACTCTTATCTTGACAAAAATATACGCTTTTACTTATAGTTAAATGTAATAAAAAAATCTCTTATCAAGGTGGTTTTAGCCGCAGTCCTCCATGTTATTCCATAACTTTGTATTTAATAGATGTAAGAATAATATACAATTCGTTTGGTTAGCTTATAATCTTGTATATTAATTGAGATTCTCATGTTTACTCATTACTTTTTCGGTAAAAAAAAAACAAGTTTTATATTTTTTTGGCTACAGCAATGCTACCGCAACGAAAATCATATTATGCTGTACGCGAGACGAATGTAGGTAGTTTATGATTTGGACCCTTTCCAATTTGGATTATGAGATGCCGGGTCTTGTATACCAGTTTATTATTCTGTTTAACCCTACACGTGTCTGGGGCTAGCATTGGTTTGTGGATGTTGTGATCCTCAAACCTTGATCCTCAGCATAATATTATCATGTGTGCCTCCAAATTTCTCAGGTGGTTCAACATTTTACGAGTATGTGGGATTATGATCCTTTTTTTATATCATGTCTCTACTATGATTACGTTTATCAGACTGTACAATTCAATTATGTATAGAAAAAAGTTTAAAATTCTGAAGATACAGTATCATTCTTTATCCCTGTGGAGTAAAAATAACCAAGAGTTGTTAAATTCAATGGCCATTATGTAGCTATAATAAAATCTCAAAAAAAATAATAATTATAAGACATATAATTATCAAGATCACATATCAAGTAAGATTTCTAAATTATTTATTTTTTGTTTTATCAAACTTTACACTTATAGCTAAACTTTAGTTAATATTTTATTTGCACGATCAGATACTATTTAAAAGAATAAGGTAATGTTTTAATATAGATACAGTATCACGTCTATCCCTTTGATATTACGGGCTAGACAGAGCCAAGAGCCGCGAGACTCTAAAGCCACACTTTGCAAAAAGATTTGCTTATTGGTAGAATAGAGATTCAGAAATAGTGACAGGAGAATCTTTCGCTATAATAATAATATTATCTTCATCTCCTACTCTAAAAATGTTATTAATGGCAAACTTTACGGATGACGAATTTGAGTGAGAGTATAGTACCTATACTCTAAAGTCAATTTTTTTTAATCATGTTTACTATAGTATATCCAACATTATTTGATAATCAACTATCATGTTATTAAAATGTCGTCGAAGTTGTGTCCGAAGTTAGTGGCAATCTGATAATGTTAATCCAGTTTTGTAGTTTACTAATCCGTCGAGGCGAACACATGATAAGTGAAAGGCGATGACGATGTCTAAGTGTCCGTTCACGCATACCGGCGCAGAGGAAATGAGATTTTTATCACGTTTAAATATATGTATATTTTCAATCATTGTAATATGGTTTATTTTCATAATTCACTTCTTCTGTTAATTATAATGTTAAATTAAGAGCAAATTTAACTCGCTTAGTATGAAATAATAAGAGAAGCCGACCGGCTGCCCCTTTTGGCGTACTCTTCTAAGCTATATCTACTCGTATGTAAAACGGCTTGGTCGTCTCTGAGCGTATAATCCGCGCCGGTCGGTGTGAAAAGTGCTCTCTGATCCTCTACGCGCCGGTCTGTGTGAACGGACACTTATGAGTATTTTTTATCAATGGTTTTGAGAAGTTTTGTTTCGTCAGACATTACAGTTGGCTCGTTGGTCTAGGGGTATGATTTTCGCTTAGGGTGCGAGAGGTCCCGGGTTCAAATCCCGGACGAGCCCAAAATAATTTTTTGCAAAATTAATCAGGGAATATTCGATAATTACAGCTAAGTATATAACCTTGTTATGCAACAGAAAAATGTATAAATAAAATTAGCCGAAAATAACAATTACGTCATACGTTTGAGCAAAAACACAACTTATAAATACAGGAAAATAAATATAACTTCAAAGCTTCTGTAAATTCCAACGAAAACAATTAGGCAAGGAGCAATGTTGAGTCGAAATTAAAAGTTAATTGTTTTTTACTACACATTTCCATTTTTTAACGTAACGAAAAAGTTATACAGGTTGGATTATTACTTAGAATAAAACTAACTAGGATAAACGTCATAATGAATAGAACGAATATACTCCTAATAATAATAATAAAATTATATTTTTTATTCCAGAAATTTCATCCATATTTTATCTATTTAAAACAATTTCCAAAGTGAGAAATATAAAATAACCCAAAAAATAAGTAAATTGATTAATGCATGAGAATTAAGTTCTGTTCATAAATATTAATTTAAAATTACAAGCACCTTCGTAATGTGGGGCAAAACGGTGATGTTCTGTGCCTGTGACGTCACTGAGACCAGAAAAATAATAGAAACATCTCTATTTAAAACAATTATTAAAAATATTTGTAGGCAAGAAAGCATAAGTTTTTGAAGTGAAGGACGAAGCCAACTTTGTCTTATCTGTATACTCGCGACTTCATCCGACCAATGGATACTATAGGGATCTTGTCAGCCCCTTGCTCGGTTAAAATAAATTAGAGCCCCTATATATGTTTTTCTTAAATATCTCCCATGTACAGACAAAGCTCAGTTACAATTTTATTATATGTATAGATGTTTGTACGCGCATTACGCAAAATCACTAGCTGGAAAACTTTTTCTTCATATTGGTGTCATCTAAATACGACTCTTAGAACCCGAATTATTGACAATAGTAGGTATGTGCGGACGACGTCGCGGACATAGGCTAGTGTGGAATAAATTATCTGTTGACAAGGTCACCATACCCTAATATCATTTGGAGACTTGCCAGAGGAGGACAGTTAAAAGCATGCTTACAATCCAATAAAGTTCGTCGAGTTGTGTCCTTTTGTCCTTTGAATTACTATTTTGTAGATAGAGGTCAATTTAAAAATAAATATTGATTATTTATTGTGTAAGGCCGAAGACCTACACTTTTTTGAAGGTTTTTGCTTATTCCCAGTATATATACGTCTTAAACTGCGCTAATATTACATAGTTTTGCTTTTTATTAACCTATGACAAAAAAGAACTCTGTCACTTAAGAATGATCTTAGCAGTTTTTAATCCCCAAAGCAAAAAGAGGGGTGTAAAAGTGTGGTTTGTTATAAATTATTAATTTCTATTATAGTGGAGCAGCTAGCTCGAGTTTTGAGTCTATGAGATAAATAAAAGACAAGTATAAATTATATTTTTTTTTCATTTTTAGGATTACGTACCCCAAAAGTTAAAAACGGACCCCTTATAGGATCATTTAATTATAAACTAGCTTTTGGCCACGACATCATAACTACTATTATCAATATCTCGGGTTCCAAGCGGTGTATCAAGATGAAACTAAAGCTATATTGTTTGTTACATCTTCTTTAATACAATTGTGAAATCCGCATTTAATTCAATCTAGTCGTTTTTGCGTAATACGCTTACAAACATGCAGAATAAAAATCGTTTCGTATATCGCTGCTATACGTCTTAAAAAACGCCCACATTTTTGTTCCTTAATATCTCCCATGTACATACACAATTCTGTTACAGTTTCAATTATGTATAGATAAAAATAAATCATTTCTTGCTAATTTGCAAACACATTCAAATGCTGAACAAAGGTCTACTGAATGCGGTTCACTGGCAGAATTTAATTTCCCGCCAATAAACTCATTAATCGGATTTCAGTTAGTTCATGTTTGATTTTCAACCCGACTCTGTTGAAGTGTGACTCTCGTTAACTATCAAGAATTTGGTATTACAAGTTTATTATATGGAAATAAAAACTGTAAAATATGCATATTTATCGATAAAATTTTTTTTTTCCCGACTGCGGCAGAAGGAGGATTATGTTTTTCGGGCGTATGTATGTAGATTTCTATGTTCCTTCCTAGGGCCTTAACAGCTTGAAGGATTTAAACATATGAGGTATCATTGGATTCGTCATGACACTGGTTAAATATACCTATTGTTTAGTACATAAACATATACCTAGTATTATTTACTTAGTACTACTATAATAATACTTAGTTTTAATAAACTAAGTATTATTATAGTGGCAACATTTTTGTATATTTTTTGTGATGGCATCTTGTGCACGGCCTTCTTGGCTGCCATCTTAATGAGAATTAAATAGCTCTGTAAACTTTTAAATATTAAAAATATAAATTTGCTTTCTATCAAGTTAATTTGTTTTAATTATTCTAACATAATAGAATATAATGGTCTTCCTCTATCGCATTAGGTAGATACCTGTAATGATAGTGATAAGAATTGTGTGTGTGTAAATAAATAAATAAATAAATAAAAATAAATAAATAAACACCTATTGTATGGTAATTCTTCCAAGATACGAGATAGAGCCTGATGATCATTTTATATGTGAAAAGGTTTTAAGTATACTTTTATTGGTACTAAGCATAGAATTACTCGTATATATAATTCAAGTGTACGTGTTTTGCGCGTCAAATGTTCCTAAGTAATACTTCAATTTCAATATTTCTATTCAGTTATTTTCGGTGACATGCGTCAAAGAATATTTAGAAAAATGGAGAATTGATCCTTATTGTTTTTAAAAGTGGAATAGACTGACGGGCTGTTTGTATCATTAATTAAATAGCACAGCCTATGACGTCACTGTAACCAGAAAAATAATAGAAAGATCTCTATTTAAAACAATCCTTGCCCATAAATTCTGATCTTTAAATATTTGATTTCAAATAGAAATCCTACTTATCCCATTAATAATATACATAAATGTTAATTTGTGAGTTCGTATTTATGTTTGTTACTTTTTCACGTAAAATCTATTGGATTAAACTTTACAGTAATATAGGTTATAGATCAGAATGACATATACGCCACAAAACAAATTCCACGCGAGCAAAGTTGCGGGCAAAAGCTAGTCAGTTATATACATATTACTATCCAGCAAATTGTTTATCCTAAACGCGAGTTCCGTCAATGTTTCCAATTTGCTTGATTGTTCTGTATTTGAGAGCCTGTACCAGAGATAAATAGAACAAATTATTTCGCGATTTCCATATATTCTTTTTGTGGTTTCCAATCTCCTAATCAACTCATTCGACATTAATCTGTAAGTCCTCTGTTTAAAGTCTACTTTCGAAATTCTATCAGCATTAATCAATGAATTGAACAAGTCAATATTAAGCCGCAGGCTGATTGACGAAGTGTACATTTCTATTTGCTTCCATTAATTCTTTGTTCACCAAACCTTTTTATTTACATTACGTTGAGTTCCTTTATAAATATTTTTTTCTATAAAGTCAGCAAAATATATATATTTTTTAATTCTGTTAAAAATTTCATTAACAGAGCAAACGGCGCGGGTTCTTACTACCCTATATCTAGTACCTATATTTTTTCGGGTTTCAATTCAATGGTTTTAGGTTTTATATATGACTTACTTATACATCTAGATGTGTTATGCTGGTTATGCAAGAAAAAAATAATGGACAAAGAAAGCTTTTACAAGCAGCAGTTTTTGTAAGTTCTAAATTAAAGCTGGTAGCTAGATAAAAATTTATAACTTATGCTTCATCATATATTATCATTTCAACCGCGGGAAACCGATTATTACTACTCGACATTAACAAAAATATTTCTAGAAAGAAATCGTCTACATAAATCTAATAAGATTTTGTGGACAGCCAATTAATCATACTAATAATAAGCCCAATTATAGAACAATGAATTCGCAATAAAATCACAACATACAACGGAAAAGCTCAGAAGAATTTATACGATCGCATAACTCAGTAGGTGGCGCCACTAGAGCGAGAGCCGTGGCTTATCTGATTTTGTATCAAGTGGTATTCAAACTTTAGTTGAAGTGTGAAGTTTTCCTGCTTGCAAGTGTATGAGTTTCACATTCTTCTGCGAATTCTTGATCATGTATATATAGAGTTTCATATATCTACCTCTATACATTTAATAAAATTGTAACTGAGTTATGTACTGTACATGGGAGATATTTAAGAAAAAAATATATAGGGGTTCTTTATAGGAGCCACAACGATTGTTTTTAAATATTTTGTCTGTATGTTTGTACGCGCATCACACAAAAACTGCCGAATAGATTTGGATGAAATTTGGCACAACGATGGACTATGACCTAGATTAAAAGATAGGATACTTTTTATCATGGAAAAAAAAACCAGTAGCAGTCGTGGGACTGCCGATAGAAGTGAAAACGGAACTATTAAGTTGAGAGTAATTAAAACTTTATGCAAAAATTATATGAAATTTTTTATGTTTTATTTATATACTATTATCATTAGCATGTCGGTGACGCGAACCGAGGATTTTACCCTCTACCAAAACGCTCAACGCGCCTAAAGAAGTTTTCACTTCAAAAATGTACGGTTCCCGAGGGATATAATTTGACAAGATATTATAGTATCCATTGGTCGGACGAAGTCGCGGGCATTAGCTAGTATAGAATAAAAATAACACAGATAGATGAAATATTGAAATTTTTACGATTATTAGATAAATCCGAGTTTAGTTTGACGTAATTTAAGAAGTATTTTATTTGAATTATAAATATAGAATTTAAAATTTTGTATTTAAGTTCATGGATGAGCCAAGAACTAACTATCGGAATGCAAAAAAAGCACGTGAAATACTTAAATTTACTATGATAAATAAAAAAAAAGCTACTAAAATTTGTGTATTACCAATCAAATATTGTGTGTGTTTCCATGTCATTTTCACAAACTCGTCACGATTGAAGAGTTTAATGCGATTTTTCACATAATATCTTTTACGGCATGGATTAAATCATAAAATATGATACCCAATTTATTCCTGCGGGATATTTATGCTATCACTTATCTCAGTTGAAGGCGGGAAATCAGGAACACGTGTTCAGGACTCGCGGCTTTCTGACTCCGTGCCGATTGCTGGTAATATTGAACTAAATTATGTACAGTTTTCTGCCTTTGAGTGTACAGTTTATTTTTTATTTCAATACAATGTTTTTAAAGACTTTTTATAACGTCTAATACGGTGTGGCTAACTCAGTTTTTGGTCATGGTGTTGTATTTTAATGGTTGTACTGCATAATGACTATGAATACTGTCTCATAATGACTTGTTGACATCCAAGAAAGGAATTCTAGCCTCATAAAATGATAATTAATAAACACCTTTATTTATTCTCATTAGATTTAGAATCATTGCCATTATAGTCTCATCGCTTGTTACATAATATACTGTCATCATAGTATTACTTTTTCAAATTGTAAGCTAATATAAAATGTAGATGGCAACTGCTTATTCTAACTAGCACGACAAAATACAGCCAGATAAATGAATATATTTTGGATGCTCTCAGGAGTCGATTTCAACTGTAAAAACTACTTACTTATAAACGCTGTTTTTCATTAGGTTGATAATGAAGATCTATAAAATATTATTTATATGGAAAATAGAAAAGCCACATATATAGTTAATACTCTAAGATTAATTCAGATACAGTATTACGTCTTTACGCCAAGAGTCGCGAGACTCGAAGACCACGCTTAGCAAAGTGGAGGGCTTGGTGGAATGGAGACTCACAAATAGTGACAGGTTGCTAGCCCATCGCCTATGAGAATTCCTGTTTCAAGCCCTTTCCCTTGATTGACTTTTACAATCTGCGCGGGAAGAGTAGCAGCTGGTACATTCTATATTTTTCTTTTACTTCCAGACCAGCATGGAAGTTAAACAACAAATTAAATTGTACAAACCTATGTTGTTCAAATAGTATTTCGCATTTGAGTAAATCAAAACAAAAATGACTTTTAAAAACTTTTTATAAATATAAGCCAAAAGCGTAAAAAATAACTATATTTTGCCTCGCTTCTGATGCATTTGACAGTACAAACCCGTATAATGTAAGCAGTTGGAAACACCAAATACCACTATGAAGCGTGACTACCATAATATTATTCCTTTTATTGAACTTGCAAACTTTCCGAACCGTACAAGAAAATATTGAGCGCACTTCCACGATATTTACGTGTAGCAGAAAAGTTTGCTCTACCTATGAAGTTGCATTTTGAGACTTGACGTCAAAGACTTACAGATGAAAACGTGTTGCCTTTAAGCGACTGACGTAGCACATTTTTGAAACCACATCGTGACGAAGCGAATTTATTTTACTTTGATACAGAACAGAGGTGCGTTGTTAGAGTTTAAACAGCTACTTTGAATACGGAAATGTGATAACAAATAAAAGACAAAATATTATAATAATAAATTGGATCGTGGCATATTTGAACGACATGTTTGTCTGATAAATTGGCCCAATACAATTATGTGACTGTATCTCCAATTTTTATTTCGAAATTTTTGAAATAAGATGTTTTTTTCTTCTTTGCTAAATTTTGGTTTTAAAGTTCTGTTAACCTAATTATTCAATACAAATCAAAATCAAAATACTTATTCAGAAATTAGACNNACGTCTTTATTCCTTACGGCGTAGACAGAGCCGTGATCAAACATCAATAGTTATTCTATCAATAATTTGTTGAATTACTATGTAACATCAAATGTTATATCTATATATTATAATAAAATTGTAACCTACAGAAGCCAAAACTATTGTTTTTAGAATTTTTGTCTATCTGTCTTTCTGTCGTATGTTTGTACGCGCATTACACAAAAACTACCGAATAGATCTGGATGAAATTTGGCACAGCGATAGACCATAACCTAGATTAAAAGATAGGCTACTTTTTATCCCGGAAAAATGTACGATCCCGAGGGATATAATTTATTGTAACCAATCCAGGGGCTATTATAGTATCCATTGGTCGGACGAAGTCGCGGGCATTAGCTAGTATAACTATAAAATTAATACTGATGAGGGTTACACAAGTTTATTATGACTCGAAAAACGACAAATTTATCATTCACTCACCTCTTTCAACTCAAAAAGAGACGGCTGTCATCGTTTAACGTGACTCATCACTCATATGAGTTAAGAGAGCCTAGAAACTACGACTAAGTGGCTAGGTATACTCGACATAAGTTAGTGATGTGCCCTTAATGGGAACTTTTTGAGAAATGTTCAGGGAAGTTTTAATTTATTCTCTTCTATTCTACCAATTAACTTTAAATAAAATGTACTAATTGAGCAGTTATTAGATAAACAGGTTATTTGCAACGAAAGTTACCTGCTAAAGGAAAGAAAAACTTTATAATATCAAAAAAGTTTATTCGATTCGAATTAATATTTGGCTTGAGTTAATTGACGTTAATAAATAACTTATATCTACCACTTCCAAATTTCAAAACAAAAGAAATGACCTAAAGCATTCACCAAGTGATTGATCGAGCAAGCGATGCAGGCTCACACTACCCCACAATTATAAGTTACCACCCGTATATTTTTTGGAATATATTACCGAAAACCTATCATATCTTTAGGTTTGGTCTATAATTTGGCTAAAATATTTATCCATTTACATTAAATAAAGCAGACTGACTGACTTCACAGAAGTAATATTTGCCAAAAATATCGCGAATTTATAACAAATAAAATCAAAATTCTTTATTTTCTCTACGATCACAATTAATTAATAACCAATTTATTTTCTCTAACACAACGAAACAACAAAATAATGCCCCTTTTTGTTGGGAATTTTTCCCAAAATAGTTAAAAAGCACATCACTAGTCGCAGTTTGGCCGAGCGCCAGCGTACCACTGTTGCTTTTATTGCGATCGGTAAACTGGTGTAGCAGTTTCATAGAACGTGCCTGCGAATGTAAAGTATGTAGATCTGTTTAACATGGTATGTGGTTGTTTCTGTAGTGTTTATTGTTTCTGATAAACATTTAGATGTTGAAAGGCGGTATAAGGAGCAAATCACACTTGATTTCATACATACATCTTAAATATTATTTAGTATAACATTTACTTATTTGAAGTAAGTTTCTTCTGTAGATTACTACTAATATTTCGAAAGAAGATTTTGAAACTGTAAAATTTCTCAAGTAATATTATAATATTAAAGTGAAAAGTGAGATGTAGATTACTGTGAATATTTAAATAGATAAAATAAAAATAAAACCGGCCAAGTCGGACTCGGGCATGAAGGATTCCGTACCATAATCTATGAAAAAGGACAAAAATATCAAATCCCATTTTTTTATACGGGATATATTATTTATTTCTTTTTTTTAGTGTTTGTTGTTGAAGCGGCAACAGAAATACATCATTTGTGGAAATTTTAACTGTCTAACTTTCACGGTTCATGATACAGTCTGGTGACAAACAGACAGACAGCAAAATCTCAAGAGTACCCTTTACCCTTTGGGTACAGAACCCTAATTATCACGTTATTTCTTGCAAAACTGAAACTGTACTATCCAAACAAGCTGTAATACACAGAATTGTAATCAGTTCGGCGAACTTTTTGCTTATCCCAGTTTCGAAACTGGCACAAAGACGTTAGGCAACAGCGTTTTGTCAGGCTGTTTTGTCGGTCCCACGACATCTGACAGGCCGTTATATCCGAACTTAATAAATACGATTAAAATTTACGACAGAATCATTCGTTAGATTACACTCAAAGAGTTTGTTGTCACTGCTCTTGGCGTACCGAGTAAACAAAATTCACTCAACAACATCGTAGAATATTTAGCTCAGACTCCGGGAACGCTGCCGGAGTGATTTATTTTAGGCTTGAAATATTTTAAGTCGTATCTATACATATAATAAAATTGTAACTGAGCTATGTCTGTACATGGGAGATATTTAAGAATAAAATATATAGGGGCTCTTTATAGGGCCTATAGAAGCCAAAACTATTATTTTCAGAATTTTTATCTGTCTGTCTATCTGTATGTTTGTACACGCATCACACAAAAACTACCGAACGTATTTGGATGAAATTTGGCACAGAAATGGACTACGACCTAAAATAAAAGATAGGCTACTTTTTATCCCGAAAATATGTATGGTTCCCGAAGGATATAATTTTTCGTAAAACTTACGCGGGCATTAGCTAGTAATTCAATAAAAATCTTGAGTCAACATAATTAAAGGATTTAAATGTATTACATATTTCAAGTCTCCGATATAATTTAACGCAAAAATATTGCTAAAGACATATATATGTTCACATATAAATTAAGTGACAGGCATGCGGACCTTCAGATGGAAAGTGGTTACCGTAGCCTATGGGCATCTATAACACCACTGGTGCGACACGCATGCTGCAGAAATAAAATACATCTTTTTACGTTTTTTTTTCTTTGATGTTACATTTTCTTTTCGCTTCTGTAACCCCGCGGATGTTGCAGTTGTCTATGGGCGGCGGTGATCATTTAACATCGCGTGACCCGCCTGCTCGTTCGCCTCCCTCTGACTATAATTAATTTGTAATAAATCAATTCATATATATGTATAATGCCCAAAATGGACTTGAAACTTTCACACAATGGTTACCTACATCAAAAGTAGCAGTACTCACATAACATTTAAGCAAATGATAAAAAAGAAAAAAAAATACTCGTGCAAAGACTTCTTAAGAGATTACATCGGAGTATAAATAATGGACTTAGAAAGTACGTTTTTCTTGTATGTGTCGTTAGAGCGAGCACAGCATAATATTGTAAAGATTGACGACCTCTATGGCGTAATGATTAACATACCTATCCACTATTCATTTGGTTCATCGATGGAATAGGATTTTATTCTAATTATCTGTATATGTTCTGTTTATATTTCGAACTAAATCTATGTGAGAAATGAATATATATTTCGTCCTATATTCTATAGTTCGCCCTAAGTATATTATATTGTTCTAATTTTTAAATCGTCCATATACACAGTTCATCTTTCCCCTACATTTCCTTCTATTTGCTTTCAAAACTTCAGAAATATTTACTAATGATTTATAGGTGTGTTTTTTCTTTTTCCAAAATTATATAACGAATACTACCAATGCATCACCTCCAAAGTAACTAGTTATGATTTACCATCATTCTATGCAAACAAAAATGTAAAAGCCATTGACAAATTATTATTTTTATGTGTAGAATTTGTTATTATATATTTATTTCGTTACTTTATCCCACTTAGAGTTTTTTTTTCACCACAACTTATGGTTATCATGACAGGTTGACTCTTATAGTAAACTTTACAGAAAATCTATCACATTTTTAGGTTTGGGGTCTAAACATACATTTAATAACATTAGATATATTATATGTTTCAAAATCAAGGTGGGAAAAAAGAAATTGAGTCCTTATAACGTTGCGCTTCAAGCTAATTCAAAGTAATTCACATTAATTGCGCGCTCTATTGACATTGCACTCTAACATGAAACCCTTTGCCCTTGTCTCAGCAGCGTCGTGTCTTATCTATGGTCCGTGTAACACATTGATTTATTTATTTATTCAGACAACTATGTTGTCACTTTATTTATTTATTTATTTATTTATTTTAAGTAAAATGTATTTAAATACAAGTTTTATAAAACAACCAAACCAATCAAAAACTACAGATGTAGTAGACGAATCGACTCATTGTTTCATACGGGGTAAACAAAACCAGGAATTGCGAGTATTTTATGAATTTTATAGGGTGTTTATAGGGTGATTCTGATATAGTGATAAGTTGCTTTAAATAAAACAACATTTACTTAAAGTATAGTTAATTTGAAAAGGAACTAATGAACTAAAAGTACGTATACTCAAACTCGTTATAGAAGTCACATTAATCGCCCGAATAAAACATTAATTAATTATATCAATTTATGATTATTTTTTTGGTTTATAAAATGTTTGGTATTTTCTACACCTATAAAATGATATTTTATTTTTAAACGAACATCGCCTGAATTTGTCGAGAATAAAGTCAGATTGCACGAAGAATTAACAAAAATAAAAACAAAAATCATTCGGAGGACTAAACTCCATTAAAGATTAACAAAATGTTCATGGTAATTACAGGTTGATAAAATCTTCTAAACAAAACTTCTGGTGTAATCTCATTTGTGATTTAAATAGCTCTTGAGCGAAGTTTCTTCAAGTGATTACAATTTAATTACTTGCGTACGTGTTAAATACACTCAATCAAAAATACAATTAATATTTAAAATTCATTTTTTTTCTCATTTATTTTCATTTTAGTAGTTAATCAATTAATTAATTGAATTTCATGGTCATATATAAATGTTTATGAAGTTCTATGGATGTCTAATTCCTGAATAAATATTTTGATTTTGATCATGACGAATTCCTGTCAGAATTCGAAGCCGGGACCTCTTAATTGAGGACTTTACCACTGAGCCGACGAGGCCGTTCAATCATCATCATCTGCCTGCCCTGCTCCCATGTTACTTGGGGTCGGCGCAGTATGTCTTATTCTTCCATACTCTTCTGTCACTCGTTTAAAGGTCATTCACACCCTTTTCCCGCATATTCTTCTTCACACAGTCCATCCATCTTTTCTTTGGATTGCCTCTCCCCTTTCATCCATCAACATTCATTCATTACAATAAAATATTAATTCCATTCCAATACAATAAAATAATAATATCAAACCAAATCCGTTAATTTTTTTATTATAATTTAGCCGCACAAATTTTATTAGAAATAAGCAATAAACGAAATTAAACCGTTATAAATATAACAACTTTGTATATAAACGAGATGTTAATAAGCATTTTATGGCACATATCCGTTTTACAGCACAAATTCTGTCATTTATTATTCCCTAGTAAACTGTTATGGTCCCTCGTTCCGTAACAGATGTGTGCGAATATTATGGTTAGTGAAAATCTAAAAAAAATTATAATGATATTTGATCATTATTACGCAGTTCTGATGATGATGAGGTTAGGCAAACTAGAAATGTTTCCTATTTATTTTATTCATAAGATAATTTACAAAAAAAGGTACATTGTATTTTAGTGGGTATACAGGTGTTGCGTTATGTTTGACGCAATTATTTACATAACACCTATGTAAAGCTATTACTTATGTAAAGCTATGTATATCAAAATAATGTGAATTAAAAAAAAAAACTAACAATTTGACAATTTATTATCCATATAATAACAAGTTTCTATTATAATTTATATATCTTATTGAAATATCTAGCGACAACACTTTTTTAAATGTGTTTTCTGCAAGCAGAAACAGATAAAAGCAAACGTTTTAAATTTTGGAATAAAAAAAGTGTTTTATCGGTAAATAAATTAATAATAAAATAAAAATAAATTTTCAATAAGTACATACATATTAAAATTATTCAGAATTGCAAGAGCAAAAGAAATTTCTGCTCCAGTTGATTCTCATGCATTTTATACAGCAACCACGGACAATTAGACGCATAATTGTTATTCTGTCACGGTAAACAGCATAAATACAGAATCCCATTGCAGTAACTCCAATTACCGAGCCAGTGCAGGTAACATTGGTGGTTTAATCTCCATTGCGGGATAAACCGGTGATAGATTCAATAAATCGAGGGCCAAGGTGAAATGGCGGGAGACCGGAACGTTATCGCCATTTGTTAGTTAACCCCAGATCGGTGGCTTACGTAGCTTCAACTGTCAATGCGATTTGATCGTTTTCCTTATGGTTTCTAATTTGTCTATGCTTTTTTTGGCTTCCGTATTTTTGTTACTGGCCAGCACTTTTTGTTTTTAAGACGATACTCTTTGTTCGTTTTTTTTTGTGTATCTGTGTTTCTAGTACAAATAGTCATTTTATATTGTAAAGGCGAAACGGCACCGGTAAATTATGGCCGTTTCATACTTTACCACAAATCGGCGGTTTGACTTCGCGTCTCGTCTATTTTTTTGTTTAGTTCCAACTTGCGCATATAGTAAGT
Organism: Cactoblastis cactorum; assembly: GCA_020352625.1. Lineage (NCBI taxonomy): Eukaryota > Metazoa > Arthropoda > Insecta > Lepidoptera > Pyralidae > Cactoblastis > Cactoblastis cactorum. Next base: position 31,881 of record JADGIL010000339.1, read on the forward strand.
TTTTACTTACATGGTCAGTAACTGCTAATCGATTTGAGTTTCTTAAATCTTAGTACAGGTAAGAAAAACTATCTTCAACAATGTTATGAGACAAAGTAATTAGCTTTACGTATTTATAAATTAAAATTATCGAAGTGTGGCCTGGGTATAAATTTTTATCCAACATTTTTATTGTCAAGTTTGTTGGTTTAACTTGTATATAGCTTTTTAAACTATTAATTAGACATATGACCATATAAATATATGTATATTTTTCCGTGCACAGAGTTTTAAAATATTGAACATAAAATAAATAATGATACAAGTTTTAAATAGCTTTACCTTGTATATTTCGTTTTAAAAAAAGTTTAACATTAATCTGGGATGATTCATGGACAAGGATTAATTTTTTAATTATTTTTAAGTCGTGTTTAGGCTACGGTGATACTGGGAACTAATTAATTCAAATCCAAATGAAATGCTTCCATTCTGGTCTGGGAGTAAAAGAAAAACGTAGAATGTGTCAGCTGCTTGTCTTCCCGCGCAGATTGTAAAAGTCAATCAAGGGAAAGGGCTTAAAACAGGAATTCTCATAGACGATGGGCTAGCAACCTGTCACTATTTCTAAATTTCCATTCCACCAATAAGCCCACCATTTTCCTAAACGTGGCCATTTGAGTCTCCCAACTCTTGGCTCTGTCTACCTCGTCGAAAATGATAAAGATGTGATACTGTATCTAAATGAGAATCAACTTTTTTGCCACACTACAGATATTGGCAGGAAAACAAACAAAGCTAATCTGTTAGCATAAAGGCTCCGTTCGTCTATAACGTCGAACAGTTCAAATCCTTATTTATTGCTCCAATCCCGATTCTTTCATAGGCGATATGGTTTTCAATGAAAATTGCGTAGAAAAATGGAAAATATCGTTCTTCAGTTAAGAAAAAAATCGTACATCGTATAGGACAACGAAGCTATATTTGATTAGGTTGAAGTTTGTCAAACTAAAAACACGGCTAAATGATTACCTATAAAGATTGTTCTAATCAATAATGTTTTTTTTTCTAGGTAAGGATTCCGGATTGTTTCATCAAGCAAAGTTGGTAAGATTATTAAAAAAAAATATCTATTTAAAATACATATAAAAAACACAATAAAATCTAATATTATGACAGTCTCAAAAACATTCTTGATTTTCGTTTAGACAAAGTGAAAAATAGAAAGACAAACATACAGACATCTATAACAAAACTATATTCTACTGAAACGAATTTCGTTACATGAAAAGTAACTTTGAAGGCATTTGACTCAATATAGATTAGACGATTGAATTTCTCGTCTATAAGAGGCGACCTTTTCAAATCCGGTATCGCATTCCTCACAACCAAATTATGGCTTTACTAGCCATTGCCCGAGGCTTTGTCCGAATGAATTATACATACAACAAAATCTTCTTCAGGTTTTGATGATTTTTTCGATTTATTGGTGAAAGAGAAAAACAAAAAGTACTAAATCTATGATATGAAATTGATTTAGTACTTTTTGTTTTTCTCTAATACAGCCTTTCCCAAAGTAGGCAATAACCGCCTCCTTGTGGCGCTGTAGGCCTAAAGGGTAAGAGACCCAGAAAAAAAATGGGGGCGTTGTGTAGTTTAATGTAGGTGAAAAAATGGGGGCGCTTAAAAAAATATTCTTAAAATGGGTAGCATATTAAATAAGTTTGGAAACCCCTGCACAGATATGGGACGCGAGCTTAGCTGCAAATAAAAGTTACCTAATATGTTATGTTTAGGAACTGAATGTATACATATAAATAGTTCCAATATGTCTGTAAATGACAGTAATTTCGTTTCAAAAGGCATTTGACCCAATATTTCAGCAGACTATTGAATTTCCCGACTCTGAAACACGACCTACCCAAATCTGATAACGTATGCTTTACAATCAAATTATTACATTATGTTGTCGTCTGAAATTGTAGCATCGAGAACATTGATTTTGTTGGCAGTATTTTTATTACACAATATATAATTAATAAAAAAACCGACTCTCTAAAAAAATTTTAATAAAAATATTCTATAAATTGCTGGAGCTGATTCTTCAGACTGCTAAACCGATTTTTACCAAACGTCAACTAATACCCATGACAAATACACTGACTTTAGAATAAACAAAATAACTACATCGAAAGGGCAAATTCAGTATCATATGTGAAAAATCATCGAAAATTAAATCATACAAGAAATGGTGCCATTATAGAATTTTTTTATTTATTTATAAGATTTAAAAAAAACAGATAACACGTGGTTTATCAGATACATTTATGTATTCTATCGTTTTTATTATTTAAAAAATAGTTTTTACCATTTATTTTGCGGTTGTAGTACTTGAAGTTAAGTCTACTTTCCTTAACGTTATTAAGTGGCGTTATTTCTCTGCGGCAACGTTGTAGCAATTACAGAATGTAATAACTAACCAGCGCAGATTGGAGACACGATATAAAGGCTGTGCTCTCGCGTGAAATGATTCCAGCCGCGTAAACTTGCGTTTACATGAGTGCGCATTCCGGAAAATTGCATTTTTCATCATGTGAAACGACCATTATTCGACGCTATGAAAAATGCTACTATAATAATTTGCGACGAAAAAATATTATTATTAATTAGTATCAATAGAAATGAGATGCTACAAGATTGAATGATTTATGAATAATTAAATATTTATTTATACTAATATTATAAAGAGGTAAATGTTGTAACTTTGATTGTATGTTTGTTTATAAGGGCTAATTTTCGGGAATTCTAAACTCGAGTTTTGAGACAAACTTAACGATCAAATTGAATGGCTTTGAAATTTTTAACCAAGTTTTGACAGTTCTTTATTGCGTAGTTTTTTGACGCCTGCAAAGGTCAGCTAGATAAATTGAGCATTATACTCCACAGCGGCAATATATATTTTTCAAATAAGTAAACTAAACTTTTTATCCAAATAAAAAAGTGTCTTTTTATAAAGAAATGTCAAAATGGCACGTAATAAAGTGTGATGACTTTTTCTCAATTCAATTATCAAAAGGCTAACGTATTATGATGAAAAGTTTGTATAAAACTATTATACAAAGTTTATTTTTATACGATTTTTGCACTTGAACCTAGACTGCTCTTAAAATTTAAGTGACACTTCAAATTGATAGAACCGTCGATATGGCTCATTGAAAACGATTTTTTATGTCAAAGTTTACAAATGTAACAATAATGTAAAATATTGCCAAAAATTTAATCTTACGTACTTATTTTTTATTGACCAAACACATTACTACACTATACTTCATGTTATTTCTTTACAAGAGTTTATTTTTTAAAAATAATAATATGTTCATAAACAGCCTCAATAATTCTCGACTTCACGACTCGGTGGTCGTGGGTTGAATCCCACAAGTAAGCAAGTTTATGGAAAAAAAATTCTTGATCTTGGGAGGATATCGCATGGTACACTTAAGAAAATTGATATTTCCATGCCTCTGAAGGCGAGTTATATGTCCCAAACTCCACCTAGAGTTTGTATAAACCTATGCTAGTATTGGTTCTGGTTTACCATTTGGATTGCGGAGGTCAGACGCAACACTAGTCATTAATAGACACTAGGCAATTTACAAATATTAATATACATACATTAAATACTAACATAGTTAAAAGTTTGTTTTTTGTAAAAAAAATTTTATGTCAGAAGGTGGCAAACGAGCAGGCGGGTCACGAGATGTTAAGTGATCACCGCTGCCCATAGGTGTTGCAGTTGACACCCGCGGGGTTACAGAAGCGTTGCCGGCCTGGTTGTTGGTGGAAGTTGGGCCCCCGGCTCTCCCACTCACCGGACGGAGCATGACGGCTGATAACCGCCATTCAGGCGTCGGACTTCTGTGGGAGTGTGGTACTTTCCCAGACGAGCCGGCCTATTCGTGCTACAGGCTAAAAAGAAGCCTGTAGCGGCTCCACACCACTACAAGTAGTAGCTTCATACCACCACTAGCAGTGGCTCCATACCACTATGAATAACTAACACCATGAGTAATTAACACAATATAGGATTTAGGCCTGAAATAAATAAATTTTATTTTATTTAAGAAACAGAGCCCGGACTCTGGAGTTTTACTGCTGAGGGTTCAAATGGGAATATGCTCCTATGATGATAACTGGTTTTGTGTTTTTAGGTGATAATTGAAGCATTACCTGGTATTGTATCTACTCGAAAGGCTTTTTTTCATTTCAGGCACTAGTCTCTTTGCACTTATAGTCCACTAAATCCACAGCCACATTTACAATAAGCACATTCACAACCATTTTTTCACTCATTAGCGTTTTTTTTTTAATTTTAGTTAATATTATTGAAAGCGTACGAGTTTTACGACCGGTCGGTTTTCAAGCAACTAATTTTAAGTTGAAGGTAGGAATGAGAAAATGATGTTGCATACCTGATTATGATCGTGTAATAAATGCGACTGTTATGAATTGACCATGACATTTGACATACATATTATTAAGAAATATTATTTTTTATTCCCTTAAATATACATATAAATATTATAGAAGATAAACGGCATAAACATTAAAGTTGTTTTTTGGGACTTTCAGACATCGGCCGCTATATTTTCGCACGAAGTTGTAGTAATGACTTACAAATTATCAATTACTGTCATGCTGATTTGGGAGCAAAAGAAAAACGCGTGCCAGCTGCTACTCTTTCCATACAGATTGTAAAAATCAATCAAGGGCAAAGATTTAAAACAAGGAATTTTTCTCATAGGCAGCTAGCCCGCATCTGGTACTGTCACTAAATAGTAGTGACATTCTGTATTATCAATATTTTTGAGGGTAACATTTTGAAGTTAAAATATCGGTTTGTTTGTTATTTTTTTTACACCAGTTATATGTTTCATATCTTATTGATATCTTAATTCAAAATAGTGAAGCAAATTATGTCGGGATATCGAACCTATAGAATTTTATGAACACTTAGGAAAATTGCAGAATTGTATTTAAACGCGATCAAAATTTTGAAGGGAGCTTCCTTACAATTATTACACTCGTAAAAAAGGCTGACGTACTTGCTGAATTGGCATAAATTTCTGAAGTTGACTTATAAATTGGACCCTTCAATTTGTCATGAACGAATGAATATAATATACGTAGAGCGGTAGATATATTAAATAAATTGTAAATTAAAAGAAGTTTGAGGCAACAATGATATGATTTTAGTTTAATGTACTATTTGCACCTCACTACCTGCTTCTTCTTTTTCGAAATCTTTTTTACTTGCTTATCTTTTGGTGCAATAAATAATTTCATTATTTTATATTTATATTTGTAACATATATTTTGAAAAGCATAGTTGACATAAATTGCAGACTCAAATACATTAGTAAGTTTATTTTTGTTATCGCTGGTTGATTGTAAGAGAACCCTTCATGAGATTATTATATGCACCATTGTATATTATCTTAATAAATTTCGAATTAATGTTTAATTTGTTTACTCGTAGAAGACATTACAAATAAACAAAATCATAATTCTTCCGTAATTTCAAGCACAAATACATTTTGGACACAAAACCCCGGGCAGACAGCGCGATAAGCGTTTCTTATTACGTAACCCTCTAACCGTCGTATGGCAATTTTTTGCCACATCATAAAAATATTATTAAACAGTATATTCGCGAATTTATTTCAACGTAGGCAAGCCGAGGGCCGTAAATAATAAATATAAAAGGCGACGAATTGCGACAGGGTCGATAGTAAATTATGCTAGATCGGCGTTAAGTGGTCGCCGTAAATATCGGCTGATTTTTACTGCCGACGCAGCAGGAGAAACATGCCATAAATACAATGATAATGCGATCAAATTCGTGTTGATTTTTGAATAGATACAGGTACGTCTTTATTTCTTACGGCGCAGATAGAACCAAGAGTGAATGGTGGGTTCACTGGTGGAATGGATGTTTAAATATTGTAGTAGGTAGGTAGCCCATCACCGACATTGACTTGCAAGGAAAATCCCCGGGATTGATTTTTTTTATGTTAGAGGGAGGCAAACGAGCAGGCGGGTCACGAGATGTTAAGTGATCACCGCCGCCCATAGGCAACTGCAACACCCACGGGCTTACAGAAGCGTTGCCGGCCTATAAAAAACCATGGAGGCCCAAGAAGGACGGAGAAGTTGAGCCTCCGGCTCTCCCACTCACCGGATGGAGCATGGCGGCTAATAGCCGCCATTCAGGCGTCGGTCCTCTGTGGAAGTGTGGTACTTCCCCAGACGAGCCGGCCCATTCGTGCTACAGGCTAAAAAGAAGCCTGTAGCTGGCTCCACACCACTACAAGAAGTGGCTCCATACCACTATGCAAAGTATTTGAAGTCGTACTCCTATTGGTCGCCGACGACCGGCAGTCGCCCGTGCGTTGCCACTACGCGGCGAGTCGCTCGGTCGACTGACGACTAAGTGCGTAAACACCTATTTAAACCATAGTAAATCATAGTCGCCATCGAGCTAGTTGCCGGCGACCAGTCGACAGTGCGTAATGGCTCTTAGTTAGTTCTAATATTGATAATTATTTTCAGGTGCTCTCCACTCCATCACAATGTCCTTCGAGGAAGGCCCGCTGTACTACAGAGAGATACAGAAAAATGCGTATCTCAAAAGAGTACCAAATGAAACNNATTTACAATCTGATCGGAAAGAGAAACACCTGGTATATTCTTCGTTTTCTATATTCTGCATTTTCCTTATTATTCACATAAGCGATTAAAAAAAATCGTTCGATAAGATTAAGCTACAACATTTATTGTTCCGCTTTTAAATTACAGACTATCAAAGTTTTAGTACTTCGCATATAAATAAAAGCACATGCACACAATAGTTTTGTCAGGTTGCCGAAAAGACCCCGATTAGGCATTCGGTCGGCAGCCAAAGGGTCTTGAAACCTTATATGGGATTTCCTGAAGTCAGATAAGACAGGTATTAAAATCATTCAAATGCAAATCACCCACAGTTTTGCCTCTTTGAGATAAAAACTTTTCTCTATTACGGTCTCACAAGATGTTTATCTTTTTTGTTGGCCTATTTTTAGGGTTCCTTATCAAAAGGGTAAAACGGGACTCTATAAATAGGAAGCCGCTGTCCGTTTGTCTGTGCGTCTATTTTCACAGATAATATATCTCCGTTGCCTTCTATAAAAACAATAACTAAAAACAGAATTAAATAAATAATTTATCCCATACAACAAATAGGATTTTTTTGTATGGATAATGGTAGATAATTCTACGTGCGCGAGTCGGACTCGCAAATAGCCGGGTTTTTTTTTAATAAGTATTTACTACTGTGTTTTAAATGCGGTTGTATGAATCAATAGATTTTCCTATTTATTATATCATCGATAAAGTTTACTTTAGTACTCATTTGTTATTTTTATAAGATTTTATTTTAACTTGCAATGTTTGTCTTAAAGTATAGGTAAAATTTTGCAAGTCTTTGATCCACTTCCTAATGTCCAGTTAACATGAAACATTCAAATATTAGGTACAAAAATAGGTACTGGAGTCCTATGCTAAGCTAAAGCTTGTGTTACAATAAAAGAAGCTTAAAACTAAAAGTCAAAGTCAACAGGTAAGGACAATAGAAAAATAATGGTAATTTTTTAATTAATTTGTTCATACTACTGAAATTTTAAAACAATTATAAATATTTTTAATTCTTGTTAATAATGTTCTACTAAATAATGAAACTAATTTGTTCTAGTCATCTCTCATTGTTGGATAAGGGTTAATACTTGTGCCATACCAAATTCTAGGAGGAAATTAATGAACGCAATTCCCCTTCATAGTAACAAGTATCTCAGGGCAGCTATTGAGCTGGACTAAGCATTGTCCTAACACTCAAATCTCCTGATAGTCTTGATTGGTATTCGAATCCCGACCAATTCGGTTGGGGCTGCAGCGCTTCGTCTTAAGATAATTGGATTAACCGGCCTCCATTCGACGGCGACGTACAAAATACCATTTCTATTACGTGTAAGCTGGTTTGCTATGGTCTATATTAGTAAATAATTGAATGTAGGTAGGCTTAAGTTCTAATTCTAGTAGGCTCAAGTCAATTCAAAATATTTTGTAATAGACTTTCACTTAACTATATTTAATAACAAAAAATATAATATTTTCTAAAACTATTTTCAAGTATTATAAATTTAGAATCACGACTCTTGGCATAGTCTACTCCGTTAAGTATAGAGACGTTATACTGTATCAATTTACACAGCTATAATTTGATTGACTTCAATATAATTACTTAGGTAACTTTAAATAATTTCATCACTTCCTAGAAGAAGTGGTGGAACTAACTCTATTACAGCAATACTCTATGTATGTACATGGCATTGATAACAGATAGAAGTAATGTACATTATCTAAATTTTATTATTTTTTATTAGCGACTGACTCCCAGTGTGACCCGTGTTTCTTCTATGCCCGTTGGGTTTTGAAGATTACAAAAGTTGTCTGTGTTATTTCTGAGTTAAGTAGCTTTTTTATTAGTTCAGTAATTTTTGAATTCCTTCGTTACGTAATATTTTTTAAGCGAGCGAATTACGCGCAGACTATACATTTTTGTGGTACATACATTTAACTGGAAATTTTCAATGTTATGTTTTAACCAAGATTTACTAGGGTTATCTAATTAAATAGGAATTTTAACCTTTAAATAATAATGTTTGTTTATATCATTATTTATTTATCACTTGCAAAATTGATGAGGAAATACATCGCGAGCCCTAATGAAGGTGTATTTTTGCAAAAAAATACTGGAAAATATTAATTTGAGACTAAAAATAACATATATTATATACTTTATACCTAAAGACAAGAGTCATTTGTCAGTTATATCATTGAAAGTTACGCGAGCTGAGTGCACAAGGAACAACCGCGTCACGACGTTCCTAGTACTCGCCTTGAAGGTGGCCTCCTGAATAGGTCGAAACGGTCGTCGGCGATACCGACAAAAATTGACGTGAGTAATCCGTATTATTTTAGTCATTTGTCAGATTCAAATAGGTAATAATGACCTGTGAAAGAACTATTAAAATTAGAAATGGCGGAAAGACATTCAAACGTTGCCTGCTCAGTATTCTAGGCGCGTTCGCGGTTCCAAGGAATTGTCACTTTTCTCCCTTTATTTATATGCCTAAGAAAGTTTTATTTCTCGCCACTTGCAGTGAGAGGATGAATTAGTAATTTTTATGGCTCCAAAAGAGAAAGGGCTAATGTTTTCTCGAGTAATTGCAACGAGCTGAGAATCGTGTTGATAATTTGTAATGGACCTTAAATTTTTCATATAGGTACAATGTTGGTAGAAAGAAGTTTTTTGACATGACTTGGTTTTTATTTGATTTTAAGCTTTGTATACATATAAATGTTTTTAGCTCTACAGGATAGGTAGAGCTAAAAGTAGTGATTCACAAACGCTAAATTTAGAGAAGTAGCCACTTTATAATCTATACTTATGTAAAATTGTAAATAACGTTATTTAAAGACTTGTTTATTTATATCTTTATTTCTATGATGTCATTATTTTCATCAAAATTGTGTAGATTGGGATGATAAGAGGGTAAGTTTTAAAATTGAATTCTTTAATACATTTCTTGAACTAACAATTTATCACAACAACAACAAAACAATCAACATAAAAGTTAAACTAGTTAAGACAAAAAATCTAGTAGAATTTTGTAAAATATTCTAAAAACACCGCAAATTCTGTGACATGCTAGACGGGCATGACATAAATAGTTCTAATATTTTATATTTTTATGCAATCTAAGGCTCAATAAGAATTTTATATTCTTTTTTTTTTAATATTGTGGTAAAACAAAGGGAAGTGGGGCTGTTAATAATATAAAGAAATTGATAGTATAAGACTTTCATTTTAATTACTTTTTTCCTTTTTTAAATTAAAATATTTTCGTTCGATGAATTGTGGTACAATAAAAGATACAGATAAATTGAATATGAAACGTTGTTATCATACCTTTACCCTATAATGCTGCATTATCATTCACGTCATTTGTTATACTTTCTGTAATGAATTCCACTGAGTTATACTTTGTGTCATTAGTCATAGCAACAGATGGTGAAGTTAGATCGTGATAGCTTATTTCCGCAGACCTATGTAAAGTAAACCATGCAAGTTTACCTAGTTCGCGAGTGAAATAAGAAAATCGCGTTCATTTATCTACGCTTCTTTAGTTTTTCTTATGTAACAGAAGGTAAAAAAGACCTACAAATTGTCTAATTGTGTATTGACTTGTAAAAACAACCTGATAAAAGTAAAGCGAACGGATTAGATTTTTCCTTCAATAAACCGCTCAGTGACGTCAATACAGACTTTGAGATAAGCTCGGTTTATTTGGTAATAAGTCCTTGCTTGTTTCAGATAAGAAACTTAATTACTAAGATCGTTTATTAATAATGAATTAGACGCCATTTTTGGTCTTTTTTGTCTTTGTAGAATCTTTTTTTGTTATATCGCTTTATAGATATTGAATACTGAATGTTTTTTTGTACATTCACATCGAAGGTTTAATATTAATTAAATAGTCAAAATATTAGTTATTAAAGCAATAATATACTAATAAAAATATTCTTTCTTCGAATTTTGTTTTTATAATGTCGACGTCTGAAATTAAGAAATAAAATGTTTATTTAAAGACTAGCATAGTCGTTAGCTAAAGAGGAAAAAATCGTACGATTTTCGCCGCTTTTTATGAAGTAATTTTGGGGGTACCCGCAAAAAAGGCACAAATTTATCGCACTTAATTATATTTGCACAATCTCAACGAAAAGGCCTGCCTAGAGCATTAGAGCAATTCTAGATCTGGATCTTAGCGACATCAACACACCCCCCTCATTTGCTTAATGTGAGATGACGCAATTTGCCTCCTCCTTCCCCCTTCCCCCTCTTAAGGTAAAAGCACTCTCTTGTGCCGTATTATTGCGATATGAAAAAATTACCGATGCATTTGGATGCTGCATAAGAATTTAAAGAGTAATAAGCGTAAGCATTTATAATTGTAGGGTGTGTGTACAGTTGTTAGTTAATAATTGTGTGTGTGTATGTATATATGTGCATATTTACTATGGTTTTATTTATTATTTTATTTGTTCCTTTTAATTACTCCTGATTTAAAAGTCCTATTTTTTCTATAAGGTTCTGAGTAAGAATACTGATTGGATGAAAACACATTTTCGGTTCATTTTAATTATATTAATTGAAACGGCAAACAGGCGTGTTGCCTTCCTAATAATAAGTGCCCACTGCTGTCTATAGATGCACGTAATATCAGGGGTGCAATATGTGAGATTCGGGAAGTAATATAACAAAGTAACATAACTTTTTTTCAAAAATCATTATTACATTTTTTTTAAATGTATTAAAAACCTATTAAAATCCTATAAAATAGGACCTAATAATCACACTGCCGAAGTTATCTTATATAACAAATCACAGCACAAACAACGTTTATTCGAGATTTCGCGCCACTTTATTCACGGCCACTTAACATCTTTGGTGCTATGTTACTACTCGTATATATATTATGCATACAATTATCTTGTAATCATCACGTTTGACACCTACGCTACACGCCGTATTACTTCTACACGCCGTATACATGAATGTTCAATTAATTGAATAATTATAGTTATGCCTTGACAGTATGGTTTACTCAACGGGGAAATATGGATGAAGGTTTGTTTACAACGCTCGCACATTTGAAATAATGTTATCGCCATTGGCCATCGAAAACATTAATCGAGAAAAAATGAACATTTAAGTAAATTTTAATATATAAGTTGTGATTATCAATAATGGCAACATTTGGAGAAATCACACAAATTGTGGTAGCCCCAAACTAAGTTCGAGACTTGTATTATGGATACTAACTCAACGATACTATATTTTGTAATAAAAACATATCTAGATATACATCCAAGATCCAGGCCAATCAGAAAAAGGTCTTGTAAATGTAAGTTAATAAATGTTGTAGAAACCCCTTTTTATCAAAAATTTATAAACTCCAGTATCGTTGAGGAAGGATCCTTAGAAAACGAGTCTCGAACTTACTTCGGGACTAACTGAATTTGTGTGATTTGTCCTTTTATATTTACAAATTTAATCAAATAATAAAAACGGATTACAGCATTCTGCTTTTTTTCTCAAAGAACTATAAAAGCTCTACTTATCTTACTTATCCGGGCGTTATCCCTGTTGCATCCTCAGCAGTAAGCCCGGGGAACAGGGGGAACATATTTTTTTATGTCAGAGGGAGGCAAACGAGCAAGCGGTTCACGTGACCACCGCCGCCCATAGATAACTGCAACACCCGCGTGGTTACAGAAGTATTGCCGGCCTATAAAAAAACCCAGCCCACTCACCGCCATTCAGGCGTCGGTCTTCTGTGGTATGAACATATATATTCTCGCAACATTATATACTTTCGCCAGTTGAATTAATATTTTTAATTCTGATGTGGGTAGATGTTCTTACAAAATTTTCATAAGTTTTCTAATTATTTGGGCCTTGCTAACTAATTTGAGAACCACATTAAGGTCTTACATGGTGTGGACCCT
>JADGIL010000341.1:7253-17263 GCA_020352625.1 Cactoblastis cactorum
AGTCCGCCATATTAGATGTTCCGCCATGTTGGATTTTGAATGACGTCACCTAGCTAACTATGCATTGTCATCCAAACTAAGTATGTATGCAAAATTTCAGCTCAATCGGTTGAAGTGCTTTAAAATTAAGTTGCAAGATTCCACTCGAAAAGATATACTCACATACATACATTGCAAGCTAAATAAAAGCTTCTAATAAAAAGCGCAATCGTTTCTACAAAGAGATAAGCCGAGCGCATCGTTCGCGCGCCAGCAGGTCGAAAACAGTGACTTTGACAGCGTATTCGTCTGCCGATAAAGCGAGGTCATACGCTGCGGTGAACTACTATCTAACATCTGTGTATACAAATTATCATGTCTTTTTAGGGCTCCGTACCCGAAGGGTAAAACGGGAACCTTAGTACTAAGGCTTCGCTGTCTGTCTGTCACCAGGCTGAATCTCATGAATCGTGAAAGCTAGACAATTGAAATTTTCACAGATGATGTATTTCTGTTGCTAAGAAATACTAAAAATAAAATAAATATTTAAGGGGGCTCCCATAAAACAAATGTGATTGTTTTGTTTAATTTTGTTCTATATTGATAACGGCAACAAGGCGACAACGCTTGAAATATTCATATGCATTTATAAGTTAACTTTAAAGAATTATAATTAAATTAATATTTGAGGGGAGCTCCAATGAAACAAACGTGATTTTTTGACGTTTCTCATAGAATCCTTCGTACGCGAGTCCGACTCGTACTTGGCCAGTTTTTTCCTTTGCGAGGTAGACAACGCCAAAGAGTATAGAATTTTATTTGACCACGAATGTCCCCACTGTATCACACTCTCTGTTCCCGTTGCTGTGGAAATTTTAAAATGGGTATAGCCTCCATCCATAAATGGACTATATAACAGTGAAAAAATAATCATAACCATGGTTTATTATTAGTATAGTTTGTTAATACAAAAAAGTATCTTGATTTACATATATTTTTTTAAACTTTTTCAATTAAATACTATCAACAGCAGACATATGTACATATATATTTAAAATATAATCATTATCACATAATCATCGACACCTCTGTAGGTGTATGTTACATAAGATCGTGTCAATGTTTTAAAGTTATTTATCAAACAAATTATTATTTCACTTTAATTCTCAAATATCTTTAAATATCAAAATAAAATCAAAAAGTATAATAGTTTGTATTGTATTGTATAGAGTATAAAATACCAGCAATATCAACGATACACCAAATGCAAATACTAGGCGAAATGCTAACTAGGAATCGGAGGCTTTAAGAACGACCAGCTCCGAGTGGCAACTTTAATTAAACCTAACTTCTGAGATGACGTCCCACTCAAGATAATCCTTGCAAAGGAACAACGATACCTCCGTGTTAATTTAAACTTTATAGTGTTGTAATAGAGTTTGGAATTGTTTCGGTTTAGCTGTAAACTGTTGCGTCGTGGCTAATTCACAAACGAGTTGGCTGTCTGACGTCTCGACCGCCAATGAAGGCATTGCTTTTGAATTCTCATCCTCATAATGATAAATGCTTCGTCTTTCCTGACTTGTTTGAAAGACCCCAGCTATTTCGAATAAATTCTAAGCTTTAGATCGAGAGCTGAAGAAATTCAAGATAGCTGGATATTGAATTGACACTAGAGACAGTTTAACCTTTTGGACGTTTTGATAGCTTTATTCATAGTTTTGTAGCAAAAATCCTATCTTAACAATATTATGGTAATACAGGTGATTAAGTTCCTTACTTTGATTATATATTCATTATGCGATATTAGCTAGGCTGTACTCGTGATTGGCCGTCGCTTTGCTCTTGTTAATTTTGATTTTATAATATGATTTTATGTATAACTTTTATAGTTACGGTCTTTGTTAACATACTTATGTATATCGCAATTAGTTTGGTAGTTAATATTCTCTTTACATAATACTTTCTTGTATACATAATACTTGTTGTATACATTATACTTTATTGTCAAAACATAAGTATGTAAATATTTTTAGAATCTAAATGTACATTTCATATGTTCATTAGTTCATACAACATAATGTCTAACTTTACGAGATTAAGCGATCGCTTCACACGCATTTAATATACCTTTAACATGGTTCTAAATCTCTGGAGGACGTTACGTCACAAACAGCACAATGGTACACTCACATTACCTGTCCGCAAACAAAGTGGCACAAAGCCGTCGCCGACACAAATGCTCGATGCAAATGCAACGCAGTTAATTATTTGCTCCGCGGAAACAATTACGAACTGATTTACATTTCGCGCTGAGCGAAAGCTGCGCAAATATAAATACTTTACTAGATATATTCTTTCAATACGTGTTTTAATTTCGTAACAATAGAGAGGTGTAAAATTTGTAGCTTCTTCCGCTTAGTCTTCTTTATCCGAGCGTTATCCCGGTTGCTCCGAGGCCACTGAGGCTCGGTGCCCAGGGTCCGTCTTCCTACTTTTACCTCTCCACTTCGCACGATCTGCAGCATCCCCTGTTGTGAGACGATTGACACGCATATCATCTCTGACGACGTCAAACCAGCCCTTTTTAGGCCTGCCTCTCCTAGCTTCTTCCGCTTAGTATTAAGGTAGTGGTGGTGGTGTTACATAGCTTGTGCATGTTGACTTCCGTAAAGTAACGCCTGATTCTATAATTACTTAATTTCGTAACACAATTTTTTAGAGAACAATGTTTAAGAAGTATCATAGGATAGGTCTTTGTTGATGATGTAAAGGTTCCTATAACAGTTATTTTGATTATGTTAATATTATGTAAAACATCACAAAAGTCTGTCTCCTCCCTCTAACTTTTAAACTATGTGGTGAACATTTGGAACATAATGGGTAATTCTATATGTATAATTACTCATTCAATTTCGGCTTTGCGCCAATTCTTTTACACTTGCGCCTTGGACGTGAAAATATTTATCAATTAATTTATCTTCGCCAATTAAATTACAGATACGCTTAATTAAAAAAAAAATGACGACTCAAAAGCATTACAAGCTGGTCTTTTTTAATAAAAATATTATGAGTTAACTTTGAATTTGCTTTGCTTTAGCAAACGAAACACAGAAACAGGTTCGCCTTGGAACTTTCGTATAGTTTAGTTCCTGGGGTAAAACAGAAGTTTTGCGAGAGATATATCAAAATAAATTATGTCAGTGGTGATGAAAAGATTTCTCAACGTTCCAAAAGTAACAATAATAGTATAACAGTCTTTATTTTTCAATTTCTACCTATATAATTGTTAAAGGATATCCAGTAGATTTGTCCTGGTGACTCAACACCGACCTGCGACGGACGTAGCGTGGTAATGGACACGTTTATCACTGATCTTGGACACAATCTTTCATAACAGCTATAAAACTTTATCGATCGATTAAGAGGTGACCTTCTTTTAGCATGAGAATAACTTTCTTAGAAACAGTAGACGATAAACTAAGCGGCTTTATTTTTTAAAAATCTACTTTCACGTGTACTGGTGTCAAAATTTCTGTCTGTTGTTATAATAATAATTATTATTTTTTATGAAAGAGGGAGGCAAACGAGCAGACGGGTCACGTGAAAAGGCGATATTAAGAAGGCGTTTCCTGGTATTTACTTAAGCTGAAATTTTATAACAGTATGGGTGTTGCGGGTGTCTCTGGGCGGCGGTGATTACTTAACATCACGTGACCCGCCTGCTCGTTTGCCTCCCTCTGCCATAAAAAAATAAAAAAGTATTGTTATAATATTATCATTTATTTAGTTAATCACTGCAAATTAAATAACAATGATTTTTAAAAATAAATTTATATCGTAGATAAGTCAAAAGTAATCAATCAACGCAGTAATCACTATAAACGCTACCGTATTGCAAATTGTCCATTGGATCAATTACGATCATTGTCGTCGATTAGAGCGCCATCTTGCGGCATTAATCCAGAGTTTGGTGTAATGTGGCTGAGGCGAGCAATCATAGCGTCGTTAGGGAATACGTCTGCGGGTCGCGGCACTCGCGTTTAGCACTGTTGGTGGCCAGGAAAAACATGTCTGAAATTTGTTATATAAAAAATAATAATGATAAAAACAGGCTTAAAGCAAATAAATTCAATATTATTTCTAGTATATTTACAAAGCAGGTCAGCTCGACTAATACTACTTATAACCATATCATTTACCATATATAATTATGACGTATTAAGTGGGGAATACAGTTATTATGAAAATATTATCTGCTGACGGCAGGAAAATTGTTATAACGCACAAAATCAAAATATTGATTCAGAAATTATACCTTCACGGGTACTCTTTCGCGCCAATTTTTAATAATGTTTTATATTTTAATTAAGCTATATATCTGAATTAGGTAAGTTATTAAATTACGGAAAAGCTATACAGATTATAGGAAAATCTATTTCTTGATTGATAAACGAATCAAAATCGAAATAACGAAGAAAATTTACCGTTTGAATACCGTACAAAACTCGCATTCCTGCGTGGTCCATAAATATACCATGTAGTATAAGTACAGCATAAAACTATTAACAAAACTTTGGGAGTTTTCGCCACAAATTAGTGTTTTCAGTACCCAGCAACACCCCGAAACCCATAATTACTCGAGTATAAAATTAGGGATGACAAATTCGTATGTCCGCGTGTTTCGAGTCTACGATAGTTCCTGTTCACTCGATTTGGTCATATTACACTCATTAAACATACGCGGAGACGCGGCTGTTAAATGCCTTAACACACGTATCGACTTGGAACGGAATCGGAGTTTACGACGAGTCGTCTACAAGCTGTCAACAACGCAACAACTCAAAGTAAACGGATTAAGCTACGGATAAATGACAAGAATTTTATTTAATCAACTATTTTTACGATAAAAAGATAAAAATTAACATATAGGTATATTATAGTCATTTTTATCCCTTATATAAGAGTCATGAGACTTGAACCCACGTTAGGCTGAATGGTGGGCTTAGTAAAATGAAGATTCTCACCATCAGATATATCTATCTGATGGTGTTAAGAACTAAAAATATGGAATGATAGCCGTGATAGATAGTGGAGACGATCAGTTGATTACTTACTTGCGGTAAGTGATGTGATGTTCCTGAACAGCGATTTGAACCACTACTGTTTACTTGTGAAGTTTTTGCTCAACACTGGTCGTTTCGATATATTGATATTTAATTTTAAATAATAGTGGTTAGTCTGACGGTTAGTTTCTCGAGAATTGTTATAGTTAAAAACCTACGAGTTTTTTATTTATTGCATGAACGAACTTTGAATGATAACAGTTAATCCTTTTTCAATAAGTTGTTAGGTGTGTTGTGCATTTTATGCTCATTACGCACATATGCGCGGAGACGCAGCGGTTAAATCCGTATTATCTGGCGGGAGCGGGGCGGCGAGCGGGGCGGGGAGCGGGGCGGGGGCGAACAAGCCGCTAATGTGGGTCGAGCCGGATTTACATATAATTGGCAGCG
The DNA here is from genome assembly GCA_020352625.1 of Cactoblastis cactorum. NCBI lineage: Eukaryota > Metazoa > Arthropoda > Insecta > Lepidoptera > Pyralidae > Cactoblastis > Cactoblastis cactorum. The sequence continues at coordinate 12,749 of JADGIL010000341.1, forward strand.
AGACATTAGCCTGATGAGGCGATAACTGGAACAATGTTACACAGTGTTTTAAATATTTGTTGGAATGAAGTTCTTGCGGTCAACCGAAAGTTTGTACCGTAAAACGTTTGTCAATTTACTCTGTACAGATTAATAATCTACTAAAGGCAAATTTACATATACCTTACTCTATATACTCGTATTATATATTATATAGTGACCGTATCGTGGTTTTCTCATTACAGTCTTATATATGAATTAAAAAAAAAAAAAAACTAATTCAGAAGGTATAGAATATATTAATTTATTGGTTTAGCTGTTCATCAAAATCAGTCAATACAAATCTTTAATTGGCTAGTATTAAATTAAGCAACTTACCACCTAACCAATAAAAATACTATTTGCACAACGATATATTCAAAAAGTACTGTTTTGTTGCTCACATAGAAAATTTGTAGGTCATTTCAGTTATATTTATTTGTTTAATTTATTATTTCTGTTTAATTTTTATAATATTAGTATGAATATAATTTATATATTATGGATAATATTTGTATCAGTGCTATTATTTTGTTTAAATCTGTAGTGGTATCAGACTGCAGCATAAATGGTCCGGCTCGCCCGGGGAAGTACCACACTCCCACAGAAGACCGACGCCTGAATGGCGGCTATCAGCCGCCATGCTCCATCCGGTGAGTGGGAGAGCCGGAGGCCCAACTTCCCTACGGGGTAGGTTTTTTTATAGGCTGTGATTTTATAGGCTTTTTATGACCCTGCAGGTGTTGCATTTGTCTGTGGGCGGCGGTGATCACTTAACATCACATGACCCGCTTGCTCGTTTGCCTCCCTCTAACATAAAAAAACAAAATAATTGTTTCAAAAATTTCTTGGGCAACACGCTGCGTTAATAAGTTTTTTAAATATGTCGTCTTTTCGACAAATGATCGAATTTTAATTAATAATTTTGTGAGATAAAATAGAATAACAACCTCTATTTTACTAGTAAGAATATGGCGGTCATCTGGAAGCCAAAATAGTCGGCTGGGATTGAAACTTGGGATCCTACCGACCCCGCTCGCACCTCTAAGTTTGTAATTGAAAACTAATCTGATTTATGTACCGTAGTTTAATTCAAAGCCAAACTATTGCTTCTTGTGAAGACAACTTTAGTAAACTAAAAGGAAAGAACACCACGAAAATGTAACGAAACTATTGTTTAATGTCAGACAAGGACAGATGGCAATGAAGAGAAGGAATAAAAAAAAAGGAAAGATTTTTCTTTTGTTTAAAATGTTGAACACTAAATAAACCAAATGTTTTGAATATTTGATTGTCCTTGGCAGATTTTAAATATGTATGTATGTGTCAAATGTACGCACTAAATTTCTACTCAATAAGAAGAGTGTTACGGATAGAAAGACACGTGTTTGGATTTGAAAGGGTTGAGTTATTTCCAGTTTGAAGAATTAAATGTCAATTTACTAACAAACTAAGTCTCAGTTCTTTAATAAAGAATTCATTTATTATAATTACTAGCTTTTGCCCGCGGCTTCGCTCGCGTGAAATTTGGTCTATATGTTATTCTGATCCATAACCTACATATATTACTGTAAAGTTACATTCAAATCCGTTCAGTAGATTTTTCGTGAAAGAGTAACAAACATACATCCATCCATATCCAGCCGCCTCTCACGCAAAATAGGCGCACAGTTGTTGAGTTGCGGAAACCAGTCCGTTATACAATACATACATCCATCCATGCAAACTTATCATACATCCTCACAAACTTTCGCATTTATAGTATTAGTAGGAATGATTTAGAATATATACATATAAAGTTCAAAAAGCCGAAGAAATTATTGGGGGATATAAGCGAAGGCCTTCACAGTTACTTGCGCTTAACTCGATAGATAAAGTTCCAACAGGCACGAGGTACCACGTAAATATTCTTAGTAAATTAGCGGGCCCTATGCGATAGGTACAATCAGAATAATTTGCATGAGAAAGCCAGGATTCGAGGGGAGGGTAAACGGGGAGGGGGGGCCGGGGATTTTTCTTATTTTCGGCGGTAATTCGCGAGCCTTTTTAAATCTGCCTGATCCGAGACGAGCCCCAAATTACCGGCTCTTCCATGCATACGAATGCTTCGTTGGAGTTTATGCCGTGCTAAGGTAAGTACCTACTTAAAATGACGTCATCGGGATGGCCGTTTAAGCAACGCTACAGTAAAAATGAGCTAAGCTTTTAAAGTACAAAAAATATAAAGCAGGCAATTGTCATAAAGAATAAAACCACGACAAAAAATCACAATTGTTGTGTGGTAGCCTCCCTTAATTTTTAGCATATTTTGTTGAACGGCTACAGAATTACATCCTCTGTGAAAATTTCAATTAACACGGTTCATGAGATATAACCTGATGGCAGACAGACAGGAAGCGAAGAATTAGTTATAGGGTTCCCGTTTAATCTTTTGGATACGGGACCCTAACATTCAAAGTCCCCGTCATCAATAAAACAAGAACTCAATTTTCTTTAATTTCTTTGCATTTATAAGTACTTATGTCATCGACTCTACAAGACTTCTTTGGTAACTTGCTCTATTTGTACACCATTAGAATGTGAATTGAATTTTAAGAGACGTTTTAAGAAAATTCTGGCGCAAATTAAAAAAATCATATTTGACTTCTATCGGAAGGACTTCATCCCAATAAAACCAAAGCCGGGGTCCAGCTATAACTGTGCTAGCACGAGTAATATGACGCCATCGCGACCTGGTACAGCTGCAGACGCAATCAATTCCCAGGTCTTACGGCCACACTCCAGCCGTCCACTTGATTTGCGATTCGAAAATACTTTCTAAATTTTAACACTCTTTGTTATACTGTGCAATCCGATTTGATTAAGTACAAATATACGTAACTTATAAAAAATACATACCTATTAAAGAAATAAAGTCACTAAAAATCGATTTATTAAGTTAATCAATTATTAATAATTATTCATTTATAAACTATGATGTATATACTAACAATTTTTGACTTTTATATAACATTTTACGGAGTCTTGGGTTATAGTTACGCTAAAATTTAAAAGTTAAATTACTTGAAGCCGAACAATAAGAAATAACAATAAAAAAAGATTTTATAAATCCCATACAACACACGTGATTATTTTGTAGTTTTTCATAGATAATGGTACGGAACCCGTCGTGCGCGAGCCCGACTCGCACTTGGCATCACAAAAACACAACAACACACAAAGTTAATATTTTCAGCGCTTCGGAAGTTATCAACCCTTGCCATTTCTTATATGATGTCGGAAAATTTTTATGAACTCTAATTCTAAAACTGGAGAGAACTGTATTTTTCGTGGCGACGAGCAAAGTTTTGATAGAACGCCAATTCTGGCTACGATTGCCGCGAATTCTTATCATAAATTAAAAACTCTGAGCCAAATAACACTAGAACTTGCGTTTTACAGCACTGTGAGTGTGACTGAGGTTTTGTGGTGATTCTGATGTTAAGGAAATTATACTTCGTAAACTTTAGGAAGAGTCCCGTGACCTAAACTAATTGGACGTTGTTAGATATGTTTGTTTGTCAAATGTAAGTATGATGATTATTAGCAGAGGAATATTTTTGAATATATGTACCTAAAAATGAAGAATAGTGAGTGGGGGAGCTGGAGGCCCGACTTCCCCGCTCTCCCCATTCGGGGAGGGTTTTTCATAGGCCGGCAACACTTCTGTAACCCCGCGGGTATTGCAGTTGTCTATGGTGATCACTTAACATCACGTGACTCGCCTGAAATCAAATCAAAATTTTTTTTATTTAAGTAGGCCAGATGTTGGCACTTTTGAATCGTCATCATACTATTTATTTGTTGATTGCAAAGCTACAAACTACCAGCCTGCTCGCTTGCCTCCCTCTTACATAAAAAAATAATAGTTATAATTATGATTAATTTAACCATTGTAAAAATTGTTATTCTGTGGAAGAAAAATAAATAAATTTATTATTATTAATTTACCCGACATTGTCTTTCTTCTAACTAGAATAAATGTGTTGTGTTAATGTTAAGACGCGGTCGGAGGCTGCAGCGGTACGTCCCCCGCACCTACGACGTAAGCCGGTGTAATTAATTTGCGTCTCTGGTTGCGCCGCATAAACCTGCTATTTGTCTTTTGCGTGTCTCTACTCTTCGCATACTAACTAGTATTTATTAAAAATTTACAAAAATCGACAATATTATCTCAAAAACCTCAAACTTTAATTATAAGGTAATGTGGGGGAAAGGCCGAAAAAGGTTAGGTTGGGGAAATAAAGTATATTAAAGTGTATTTATTATCCAAAAATATTATGGTAAGTACATGGTGTACCGACTTCATATTGAGTTAAAAATCAAAATCAAAATCAAAATATTTATTCAGAAATTAGACATTCACAGGCACTTTTTCACGTCACCAATAATTAAATATTTAAATCTCACTCAATCTATAGACTACCAGCATTTCGGAACGACCACTGCTGAGAAGAA
>JADGIL010000345.1:971-20370 GCA_020352625.1 Cactoblastis cactorum
ATTTATTTATTTATTTATTATACATAGGGATAGACGGCAGTAAGCAATTTTGATTTATACTATGTAGTGATAAGTATTGGAACCTAGATGAAACCAAAGCTTGTATTACAAAGGTTCCACCCTTACAATATATAAAATAAATAAAATATAAAAACTTATAACTAGGTATATATGTATCTATATTAGTTTAGTATTTAGTAAGTTCAGTTACTTGTTATGTAGTATCAGTACACTAAATATAGTGTGTCTCTTGCTAGTAACAAAAATAAATACTAAAATTGTTTCTATTCAATAATCGATTGTTTAAGACGCACAAGCGAAGGCCAAGGAGTCATATACAGTGAAAGTACTCAACTGAGTGCAAGGTATATCCCTCCCCGTTACATAATTTTGACGCGCTCGAGTAAAACCCAAAAATTCCTTTAGTTTTATATATCAGCACTTCGGGTCTGATATAGTATCACGTCTTTAACTCTACGGAACAAACAGAGCCACGAGTTGCGAGACCCGAATGCCACGCTTAAGAAAATAGTGGAGACAATTCCTATAAGTTTATCCCGCAGGCGAAGGATTCCAATACCTTTATTACCTAATCTATCTACAAGCTAATCTACGCCCTAAATGTCCTGGAATCTGGTGACTACCAAATTTCGGCATTACAGTTATCAGACCGAATCACGTCCAATTATTCGGTAAATATATTTAAATTACAAAAATGGAGTATTTTTATGTGACTCACTCCATACTCCATGCAGAAGTGGAATCACTCAGTCACGAATTGTACATTTCATTTGCAAGTTTAAGAAAATCGTCCTTTTTAAACATGAATTAGTTATGTTTGTAAATAAGAATACAGAATAAATCTAAATTTAGTTAAATTGCTACATTAAAGTACAGCACGTACTCACGTAAACACGTACAGCACGTACAGTCAACTGCATGTCAAGTTACACTGCACGGGTCTCTATGCTGTGGTAACAGTGATAAATTTGCAAAAGTTTGAGTAGGTTGAAGTACTGTTGATTGTAATAAGGGCGCCCGCTTCTACAGCTAGTGTAAGTCCTGTAACTATCACCCGATCTTTATAAATAGGACACAAGCCACATACGCCATTCCAGATGCGGCACGCTTTCGACGCATATGTATGTATATATAAAAATATATAGCAGCCGATAAAATGCTCAATGCTTGTCGGCCCCGGCAAACGTTGTAGTATAAACAACCGAACGCTGATCACAAACTATAGGAGAACTAGAATGCAAGAAAAAATAACTATACCACCGTTTTATGATAATTCGAATCTTGTTTGGTTTCTATCAGACATATTATGTTGTTATACATATAATAAAATTATAAATGAGCTATGTCTGTACATGGAGATATACAAGAATAAAATAAATAGGGGCTTTTTACAGGACCCATAGAAGCCGAAACTATTGTTTTTAGAACTTTCGTCTGTCTGTTTGCGTGATGCGCACGCAAAAACTGCTGGATGAAATTTGATGCGGTTTTCTCTGTAGTATTGTAGCAGGTCTATCTTAAAATGTAGCGTAGGTTTCATCTTGATCGCCGATTAGAACCAGAGACGATAGTAGTAACGCGATGCTGACATCGCGGGCAGAAGCTAATGTTGAACCAATTCTTAACACTAGCATAAAAATCTGCAAATATCTTGGACGATGAAAGGGCACTGTCCTGGTATAAATACATAACAAGATTAGAGAGCTTAAAGAGCTAAAGAAGCACTGTTGCATTATGATAACAACCGGCTTCATAATAAAGATGAGAAGATTTATATTAACCATTCAGATTAGAAAAACAATCTATTGCTACTATTTTAAATATATATTTAAATCATAGAAAATCTGAAAATATAAGCGTTAGAAGGACAATTCACAAAATAAGCTTCTGTTTTACAAAAAAGACGTGACGAATGTCAATATAGAATGTATGTACCAAGAAAACTGTCGTTACTTAAAATCTGCAATATCTACCAAATTAGTTCACTATAATGCATTACCAAAGGTCAATTACCATGTTATGTCAACACCAGATTCCAATGTCAATATTGTGACAAGTCTGGTGAGATCATTATAACTTAGATTACGTTAACCGACTTATTGGTTTTGTACTACCATGCAGTTTATTAGAACAACTTTAGTTTTCGCCTATTTACGAGTAAGTTTGTTCCATCCTCTATATGTAAAGTTTTGTAACTTTGATTGATTGTAAGGGCTAATCTTTGGAAATACTGAATCGATGGATGGCATGGATAAAAAGTCTATGCTATGACTCCAGGTCTAGTTTATGCGTGCCAAATTTCATCAAAATCAATCCAATATTCTTGAGTTCATTTGTCACAAACAAAAACACAAATATATCTCGACATATCTCTTTACATATAAACAGTGTTTACTTATTTTCAATTTTAAATAGTTTGCTAAAGAATTAAACTAGCTAGCTTGTATACTAAGTTGGTCAGAATCGTATTCAGTGATTTGTTCCACGTTCACCCCACAGTTTTGCCCCACACACAAAATTCTGTATGCGCTCTACTTTCTACGGCTTTTTCGCCCCAAACAACAGGCAGTGACTATTTCATTAATAATTAAAATACCAAGAAAACAATACTAAAAAAACAGAGTACATACAATAAAATAAACGAAATAGCAACGTTACAATTCAACGCCAGCGCCGCAATACAGATGAATAGTTGGTATATCTCACGAGTTATTTCAGCCATACAAATATCATACACGGCCTCACAAAAGCGGAAGTTTCTATTAGCGCTTGGATTGACCGCTCTTTTGGCACGAAATTTAGTCGAAAATCTTGTAGTTTTTGTAACATACGAACGTTATGTTGAACACATCACGATATGTTCAACATATTTCAAGGGCATAATCGCTTGAAATATCCCACGACTGGTCGTATTTATAAGCTTAATAAGTTTTAATATGACCTAACTTCCAATAAAAAAGATTAAAATATGCAAAATGAGGAAAATGACCTTATGCAATGAGAATGACCTTATTTTAAAGGCATTTATTTTCAATATCCTTAGGATTTATCTTTAAACCAAGTCTGCAACCCTATTAAGTGTTATGCGGTTTGCTATCATTAATTATAATTTTACACAACTGTTTTTGCCACTAAGAGATACCCTTGTCAAGCCGACAACGAGATTTAACATTCTTATTTATTCCAATCAACTATGTAATAATAACATATTGGTAATTGTAACTTTTTTTTTTATTACATTCATACAATCATTACAATCATTTTTGTACCCATTCTTAACAGTAAAAATTAGTTGTAATACCGGCTAGTAAGTATATTACATTACATCTATTATTACATATAATAAAATTGTAACTGAGCTATGTTTGTATATGGGAAATATTTAAGAAAAACATAAATTGGGACTCTTTATAGGACATATAGAAGCCAAAACGGTTGCTTTTAGGATTTTTGTCTGAAGTTTGTACGCGCATCACACAAAAATTGAACAAATCTGGATGAAATTTGGCACAGCGATGGACTATGACCTAAAAAGATTTCCTATTATAAAGATTAAAAGATCGACTAATTTTTTATCAGGGAAAAATGTACAGTTCTCGAGGGATATAATTTATTGTAACCGAGCTGATAAGATATTATAGTATCCATTGGACGGACCAAGTCGCGGGCATCAGCTAGTTTATTATAAACAGGATCATACACGCATGCTCACTGTAGTGGAGCGTATCGTATTACAATGCGTCATACCAACGTATATTATTATCGAACTGAAACGAGGTACACAAACATTTAACATACATATTTAGATAATTATAAATCTTTATTATTATCTATACATATAATAAAATTGTAACTGAGCTGTCTGTACATGGGAGATATTTAAGAAAAACATATATGGGGGCTCTTTACAGGACCTATAGTAGCCAAGACGATTGTTTTTAGAATTTTTGTCTGTCTGTATGTTTCTACGCGCATCACACAAAAACTACCGTACAGATCTGGATGAAAGGCATAACGATGGACTATGACCTATATTAAAAGATAGGCTACTTTTTATCCCGGAAAAATGTACGGTTCCCGAGGTATCAAATTTATTGTAACCGAGCAAGAGGCTATCCATTGGTTGGACGAAGTCGAGGGCATTAGCTAGTATTGAATAAAGTAGACTCAGTAATACCACTTATATCTCAAAGACGGCCGGTCGACAGACGGTCTTTGATGCTGTTTTGCATATCGGCTGTCTATAAAAAGCTTAATTATTGGCATTATTATTAAAAAAGTATAAAATAATAAAATAATAATTAAAATAATAATTATTACTAAATAACCTTTCTTCTGGCGCAGTCGGGTAAAAAAAAAACAAAATACCCGACTGCAAATGCTAATTACTAACTAAAAAGGGGAAAACAAGCTTTACAATTTAGTTAAATCGTATGCAATACACAATGTATAAATTTTAAATATTTGCAGGCGGGACAAACAAATCTATGAAACATCGTTGTATCTACCAATTTGTCTAAAATAATTTTTATTTTAGACATTTTAGTATGAAAAGCCTAATAAAAACAGCAAAATATGTAAGTATATATTTAGAATCGCCATTGAAGGGCATTCATTTTGATACCCCACTCGATGGGTTTGGAGGGGAATTTTTTTTTCATTCTCACTTTATGACGTCATAAAGTCACCATTTTGCATTATTTATATTTTTTATGTACCCAGTGTCACTCGCACTGTCATGACGAATCCAATGATACCTCATATGTTAAAATCCTTCAAGCCGTTTAGGCCTTAGGCGGGAACATATAAATCTACATACATACAAACATACGCCCGAAAAACATAACCCTCCTTCTGCCGCAGTCGGGTAAAAAGAGGGAGAGAGTGTAATAAGTTTGGCGGGTGAGTGTTTGTGTGTCATTCTGTCTGTGATATCAAAGCTTCCAAACGGATGAACCAATTTGAATTATTCTTCTTTTATTAGAAAGGTAACTTACTCGAGAGTGTTTGAGCTATGTTTTTAAAACAAAAAGAAAAAAACAGGGGTGTAAAAAGTGTGTTTTTTTATATTGCGTCGGGTTTTTTTAAATGCTTAATTTAATTACTTGTATATAATGAACATATCCATATATTGATAAATATCCAAGGCCCAGACCAATCAGAAAATTCCATGATGACCGGAATTTGAACCCGGGTCCTCGTTATTCAGAGACAAGGCCAACTAGGCCGTCATAGTGGAAATCTTGTGGTCTGCAGGCTAAATAGTGTAATGCCATGTGTGTCGACCCTAAGGGGTTTAAAAGGGCTCGCCTGCGCCTCTGAAAAAGGTCATCTATACTTCCAGACTCCTACGAATATAAATGTCGAAAGAATTTTGTGTAGTGTGAGTGTCAGCGGAATTTTTGACCTCAATATGACTCTAGAATTGACTCCCTGAAAGAATGAAATAGTATACAATAATCTCATTTTACTTAAACGCTGACGCAAAAAGAGGGGTATTATAAGTTAGACGTGTGAGTGTGTCATTCTGTAGGTAAACCGATTTGGATAATTCTTATTTTGTTCGAATGGTGACTTAATCAAAAGTGTTCTTTGCTATGTCGTTAACCACCGACGCAAAAAGAAGGGTGTTTATAAGTTCGACGTGTGTTTTGTTATTATATGTCGTTGCTTTTTTTAATTTAATTACTCATATAATAATTCACATGACTCTAGGCTTTGTCCACTCCGTAAAGGATAAAATAGTAATACAGTACCGTAATAAATTTCCACACACTCATAAATACTGAACTCAATAAAGTTGTATAATATTTCAAAAAGCAATATTCAATAAATGCTATGAACTTCACATTCGTAACACGTACCATATCATTTACGCTCACCGCTATCAATAAAGACGAACCAACTGCCTCATCTAGATTCCACTCAGTGCCCGCACTCGGCGGGATAAAGAAATCAACGCAAATTGACCGTACCGACTTCAATTTTCTCCATATTTTCGAGGATGAATCAATCTGTATGATAACAACTGCCGACCAGGTTACTTGGGTCAGTTAGGTAGTTAGGAGCCGCATATTTTGCTATTAAGGGCTCAATTGGGAAACCAAGGCATAAGGAAGTTTGAGGATCACAGTTGTTTTATGTAAGAGGGAGGCAAACGAGCAGGCGGGTCACGTGATGTTAACGTATAATAATATACTAATATATATAAATTGTAAACTAACTAGTCTTGGTGATGTTTTGGTGATATGTGTAAGCCAGAAAATTAGCGTACTTATAAAATTCCTTGACATTACAATAATTTTATACGTACGGTTTGTCAAACCGGGATATTATCGTATCCAAACAAAATGCTACTTTGAATAGATTATGTTCATAAAATACTTTTGTATAAAAGAATTCCACGGTTCGAACATTCATTGCAACATTTTCTACAAAAGTAAAACGTACGTAAGCCAAGAGGTTACATGTTGATGAATATTAGTCCTCTGATCGTTAATTGTATGACAAAGCCTCTAGATTAACGTTTCCAAGTGCGATTTGGATTGGGGATTATGGAGATTAAAGAACCAAACACGAGTCTTTGTGTAGTTGGCACAAATCTTTACTGAAACTTGATTAGCTTGTTTGAAACACCAAATTTATTTTTCTATTTATGTATTAACCGTAGAACCGTCTGACGCTGGATGAAATTTGGCACAGCGATGGACTATAACTAGATTAAAAGATTGGCTACTTATTATCCCAAAAAAATATACAGTTCCCGAGGGGTATAATTTATTGTAACCGAGCAAGGGGCTGACAAGATATTATAGTATCCATTGATCGGACGAAGTCGCGGACATTATCTAGTAAATAAATATATAGGTACAATTCACACAGGTTGAGTGAGCCTTATAGTAATTTCTCGAAATTACTCTCGACTTTGAGAAATTCGAAACTCAACGATACTATATTTTATAATAAATACATACATATATAGATAAACATCCAAGACCCAGGCCAATCGGAAAGAGGTCATTTTCCTTCATGTCGTGGATCGAACCTGAGACCTCCCGAGTAGCAGTCAGACAAAACCTTTACACCACGGAGATCGTCAAATATTTAATTGTTACAGAACAAAGAAACGAATCAGTCGAGAGCGCCAGCACTTCAACGGGGAGTTCTCAAGAGGATGAAGAGGTAAAGGAGTCCTGGATGCGGGCTCCTGGAGCGGGAGTGGTGGTGAGGAGTGGGGAGGATGCTCTCCTCACTTGCGTAGTGCTGGGAGCTCGCGGGAAGCCGGTGTTGTGGAGGCGGGCGCGGGATCTGCAGCTGCTAACTGCTGGATCTGTCAGGGTCACCAGGGATGAGCGCGTGGTGATCTTGCACGATGATTGTGAGTAGGATATCTTTATCCTATGGTTTATTATTGAACTAGCTTTTTCCCACCAATTTTAGGGGGAATACAAAAAGTCAAAACGTAGCCTATGTCAGTCTCTAGCCGTTAAACTATCTCCACATACAAAAATCACGCTAATCAGTTTCGATAATTCATCAAAAAATGGGATTCTTTATGTGGAAAGAATTGATTAAACGCCAAAAACAACGCAGCTTTATTTACCCTGTCGATAAATCCTTCATTCGAAAACTCGGCTTCATTTCCACAGTCCCTACATGCAATATTTTTGGCTAAGCCCAAAAGCCTATAAAAAGAACAAAAGGTAGTTTTTTTGTGAGCAAAAAGAGATAAAACAAGTGCTGACACTCGACAAAAAATATAGCTTCGGGGACTTTTTTTAAGTTCAACTTGTCAAAGATCCCCCGACTGACAAATAGCGTAGTATTTTTCGCGAAATTCTGTGAAAACGTTTAGATGTACGGATGTATTGGATTCGGAGTGTTTGACTGCGGATATAATACCGCGCATTCCTCGTGTCTACCAAAGTGAAGGATAAAAAGGATTACATTTTTTGAGTTTCGTTCAAATAAAAAGTTAAATTTAGTTACTCTAAAAATGAATTATCTAACTAATGATTTTTTATTATGTAATGTAGGCTTTTTATTTAATATAATAAAGCTGAAAATAGTCTAATTAAAAATATTATTTCTGTATCAGATGATAAATGCATGACAGCTATGTAATTTTATTTTGTTAGATGGAGGCAAACCAGTAAGTCGGTCATGTGATTTTCAGTGATCACCGCCGCCCATAGACAATTGCAATAAATAATAAACTGCAACTGCATATTTCGATATACCTACGATCATGATTTCTGGACGCACTGTAGTTTTTTTTTATGTCAGGGGGAGGCAAACGAGCAGGCGGGTCACGAGACACAAGTGATCACCGGGTCACAAGTGATCACCGCCGCCCATAGACAACTGTAACACCCGCGGGGTTACAGAAGCGTTGCCGGCCTATACAAAACCTCCGCCCTCCCCATTTGGGGGCACTACGAGTACAAAGTAGTGGCTCCATACCACAAATATGTGAAGTACTGGGAAGAACTAATTTCTTCGTAATTAACTTTTGAAGCGAACGTTCTAAATGACACATTAGGGTACATTTGTTTAACCTACAAAGTTGCCACATTAAAAAAATGACCATAGGTGACCATAGATACCTATATCCCAACAAAATCAATATTTATTTTATTTATGATAACATTTTACCAGCCGACGAGCCGCTGCAAGGGCCGGGCATAGCAAAGGGGGGAGACGTCTGGGCGCTGGTCATCAAGGGGGCTAAGCCCTCTGATGCTGGCCTCTACATGTGTGAGCTCAACACCGAACCGCCCGTCAGAAGCTTTCATAAATTAGTTGGTGAGTGTATAACATAACCTTTTTTTTTTCTTTTAAGTGAGAGTCGGTAGTTAAAAAAGATAATAAAAGTTTGTTTATTTAGTTACATTTCTTAGTTTTTAGGTTTAGTATAGTTCTATTTTTTAATTATTTGTTTCATTTAGTTCTTATTCTTCATTTTAAAAGTGCATAGAAACGAAACGTTACTAAAACTCGTTACTAAAACACAGTGGTCCGCCGATCAAGCGCTCGCTGTTGAATTGCGCTCACCCACAGCGCGTTTTTTTAATGAAAGAGGGAGGCGAAGGAGCAGGTGGGTCACGTGATGTTAAGTGATCACCGCCGCCCATAGACACCTGCAACACCTGAGGATCATAGAAGCGTTGTCTGCCTTTGTCCGGCGTATCACCGATGTTACTCTGAAACAGCCCTAGAACCCTTACCAGCGCGCCCTACCTTTTGGACACGTCATTTTCAATTATTGCGTCGTACATCCGGTAGAGCTGCTTGAGTTCTAATCAAATATCGATCCGTATTCATGATTTCCCCCAACATATTTTTCTAAATTCTAAAATTGAGACCACACTGTTCCCTCCGCCTTCCCATGGCTCTACCAACCTTCCGGTTATACGAGCCGAATACCTTGATTGAGACCAATAAAAAAAATGTACGTCTTCATACCTAACCGGGGATCGAACTTGGGATTTCAAGAGTAATAGATATACGAGTGAAAGCACACGCCACAGAGATAGTAATTTATTAATTTTTTTTTTTAACTTTACCAAAGGGAAATTTTGTCCCAAAATTAAAAAAAAAACCATAAAGATAAATGAAAAATTAAATAGTTCATTTCAATTACTAATAAATCTATCCATTTGGGTCTAAATGTATTTAAAGTAGAGGAAGTTATTCACTGTTTTGACCTTTTATAATCCCTTAAAAGGTTTTTACCTGCAACCAAATAGCAAAGTTCGCAGCTTAGCCAGTTTTTATACCGGACTACGTTGTGGTTTTATGAATAAGGAAGTATATTAAGGGATAAGGTTTTATTTGTAGTTAATTTTAGGTGATTATTTCTTAAGTTTACGCGAATATTAGACATTAAAATGAAACAAATTTAACAGTATAAATTCCTTTGTGTGTAGTGATTAAACCGCGATAAAATCCGTTAAATTTGTTTCATTTTAATTTTAGGTGTTTCTGTACTCTAATTTACTTTTGTTTGAGTGTCTACCACGAAATTATTAAAAATACACTCTTCAATACATGATATTTCTAAATCTTTGTAGGCGCCTGTATAGATTTTAGCGATCTAATATACGATATATACTTAACAAAAAATAAGTAATATACGATGCTTAGGTTCAATTTCTAATAAAATGAAGTGGCAAAGTCTGCTGCTTGCTTTTTTAGTTTGCAGCATGATTGGGCCGGCTCGTCCGGTGAGTGGGAGAGCCGGAGGCCCACCTTCTCCGCCCTCCCCATTTGGGGTTTTATAGGCCGGCAACGCTTCTGTAACCCCGCGGGGGTTGCAGTTGTCTATGGGCGGCGGTGATCACTTAACATCGTGTGAACCGCCTGCTCGTTTGCCTCCCTCTGACATAAAAAAAGAACAAAAATCTTATATAATTCTCTCTTGTCTTGCAGTGATCTCCCGTGGACTGACGCCGCCAGTCCAGCAGAACATCACAGATAGCTACTCTGCCAACGCCCCCACACCTTCTTCAGGTTAGTCACACATATTGCACTCATGCGTCAATTCGTGAAGAACAAGAAGGTCAACTCGGGAACGCTACTTGAAAGTATAAGCACTTAATTTCTTTATCATTTTGATTACAAGCGGAATAAATTTCACCGGTTTATGTATATATATATACTTTCCCATATATTGTCATATTTATGTATTTGTTGTTTTTTCTATTAAATTTTGGTTATAATACAACAAACACAACTTGAACAACAGAATTTGCGAACCGAAGCCAGTGCGAGAAATGAACCCTCGCCACCCTAATTCGTAATATATTTATGAGATAAAATGATCATGTTCTAAATAAATCTCTTCACTTCCAGTGGCCTTAGCCCACAACTACACAGACTGCTGCATCAGTGCGAACGTGTCCAAAGCCTGTCTCGGCTTCTGCAGCATCCAGACCATTCTGGAAGGCACCGGGCAGGACCCGGAGACTTGCCAGCCAGACTTCCCTTCTATAGTCAAGTAAGTACGGTCAACATCAACTCTACAAAAATTGTTCCTAATCTACCTTTAAAAAAAACTGCGTCTAGCAGTTTTTTTCAGTTTTTTTTTTTATGCAAGAGGAAGGCAAACGAGTAGGCGGGTCACGCGAAGTTAAGTGACCACCGCCGCCCATAGACACTGCAACACCCGCAGGGTCACAGAAGCGTTGCCGGCCTTTAAAAAGCCCCGCCAAATATGTACAGTTTTGAAACAAAAATTTCATGATTCAATATCGCGGTTACAGGCTGTTAAATTAAAAACCTATAAATACAATTAAATTAAGTCGTGAACATAGAAGCAAGCGACTTGGAAGTGTTGAAACAAAGTTGAGTCTGTTTAGTTTTGTCGAGGCTGGGGCCAATCTGAGACTATGTTAGTTGAACGGGAACTACGAGTGTCCCACTTTAAAACAATTGCGAATCTTAAACTATTGCCTTCAGAGAAACTCTATCATACTTGTATTGACCTAACTTCGGGTAAGTTCATTTGTTTCAAGATGCTCTAATAAAATATTCGAAATGGCCGTTTTTTAAGGAACGTTTTTAAATGATTAAATTACATTTCAAAAATTTACGCTAGGAAATAATATCCTTTTCTCGTCATTGATACCTTAGTTAATACAACACAAGACACTCTCAGCTTGATTTTAATTATGTATTTTAATCTTTATTTTTTTATATTTTTTTCTCACTGTAATTGTTACTTTTTTTGTTGTTGTTATAATTCTAAATATTTGCCTGCAGCCCTTCAGGCTTGTAGGGACCAATACTACTGAGTTTCTTTCGGCGTGTTCTTCTCAGTAGTGGTCGTTCCGAAACGCAGGTAGTTTGTAGCTTTGCAATCAACAAATAAATAGAATGATGACGATTCAAAGTGCCAACATTTGGCCTACTTTAAAAAAAACTTTTTGAATTTGTGTTTTTGAACACATCTAGACATGGATTTAAATTACTATACTAAAACGAAATATGTCGTTGGGGCTTTTTAAAGGCTGGCAACGCTTCTGCGACACCGCGGGTAGTGCAGTTGTCTATGGGCGGCGGTGATCACTTAACATCACGTGACCCGCCTGCTCGTTTGCCTCCCTCTTACACAAAAAAGAAGTTTTGCAATTACGTTTTTATTGGGAAATATCGTTATTTACTTGATATTTTTATATCAACTGATAACAGGCCAAATAAAAAAAATCTTCAACAGATGCATGGCCGACGGCAGGAACCACGTCCCCTGCTGCGTTCAGGAGCGAGTCCCGGACATCTGTCAAGATGTCTGCCGCGGCGAATTCACGCCCGTCACAGACAACATCAAGACTCACTACTCCTGCGCATCGTATATGGAGAAAACTCTAGCTTGCATCGTTGAAGGCATCGGTATGTAGTAAAAGTTTCAGTTTATGGGTATTAATTCTCTGTCGAGTTTTGTCTATGTTCAAACTTATCTTTGGGATCAGACAAGGTAAGGTGTAAAAAAGATTATATAGAAGTATTTTATTTTATATAGAAGTATTTTATGAATGAGATTTATCAGTCTAGCTTTGACTGTTATAAATTAATCTTTCGGTTGCTGAGGTCAAACGATAGTCGCTCTGTGTAAAAACCAGTAACCTCATCAAATACTCTAGTTAAGCTAGCGGATCCCGAGCTCTGAAGCGTCACTGCTGAGGATACAACTGAAAATACGCTTCTATAATGATGGCAAATTACGAGGAAAATAATGAAATAGTTTTCTGGAATTTGGTATAAGATTTGTATTAAAATGGCTATAAATTTTGTGAAAATTCCTATTAAGAAAGATAGTAGTTAGTAACCAAAAATAGTTATCTGGGTATAAACACCGAAATGCTGCAAAACACTGATAGCCGCCATGCTCGGCTTCTGTGGGAGTGTGGTACTGCCTCGGACGAGCCGCCCCATTCATGCTGCAGGCTAGAAAGCATGCAGCAGGCTCATACTTATAAATTAATATCATAACATATTTATAACATTCAATCTCATGGTAATAGACAATGGATCATAAAATTCTGACTTATTCAATATCTTATCTTGAAATAAATTAAGAAAGATCATTTTGTTTGCAAATGTTCATAAATGCGACGCTTCTTATGAGTTGTCTTCAAAGAGTTTACGAAAAATACATAATTACTTTTGATTTATGAGTAAAGTTCAATGTAAAATTGTACGAATAAAAAGTTTTTTGGCGCGTAATAAGTAATAATAAAGTCACATAATAGCTAATAAAGTGGCCGCCGGTATGAACGAGATTTCTAATAAATGGTGCTATTAAAGTCGAACTACGGAGTTTTACAAAGAAATAGGAAATGCATTGCGTTTGTAGGTAACATTAAGTAGTATTTGATTGTTTACCCGACTGCAGCAGAAGGAGGGTTATGTTTTTCGGGCGTATGTATGTATGTAGATTTCTATGTTCCCTCCTAGAACCTAAACGGCTTGAAGGATTTAAACATATATGAGATATCATTGGATTCGTCATGACAGTGCGAGTGACACTGGGTACATAAAAAATATAAAAAAAATGCAAAATGACGTATTTATGACGTCATAAAGTGAGGATAAAAAAAAATTCCCCTCAAAACCGGGATAAACCTGCGGGACATACCAATCTACGAGTCATCGTTGTGTCTACCGATTTGTCCCGCCTGCAATTATCTGACCAGTCTTTGGAGAGATCATTTCAATTTGTTGATATAATAAAAAAGTTGATATAATAAAAAGTGTGCAGGTGAAAAAATTATGTCAAAAAAGAATTTTCTTATTTCAAATCACACACAAACGAAGTTGCGGGCACAACTTGTTTAAAATATGTATATACAATGCTTGTTTCACCTTTTTAGTCAGTCAGTAGCATTTGCAGTCGGGTTATTTGTTTATTTAAAATAATAATTTTTATTTTTAGCTTTTATTTATATAGATAATATCTTTAAAGAGTTACTACCGAGTCCGCCAGAAGACGTAGAAGTGGAGCCTCTGAATGAGAAACAACTGAACGTCACATGGAGTCCCCCAGTTGAGAACGCGGACACCGTCACCGAATATGTCGTCAATGTAACGGCTCTAAGGTCTTTTGACGCTCATCTGATAGACCCGTCGGAGAGATCATTGAAGAATGAGTCGAAGCCGGCTCAGCCGATGACATTTAAGGTATTTTTATAGAATATTGGACTTCTATAATTCATCTATATCTTAAGAAATAGAGACAGCATCAAAAATCAAAATAAGTACACAACAAGTAAATAATTTTTAACAAAATATCTACTAACAATATATTTATTGAAATGAAAACAAAATCCTAGCTATACTAATAATAGAATCAGAATAATATCTACCGTGTATTTTGTCTATCATATTTGAATGATGAGAAGTTAATCTTTAAGCTACTTAAAATATAGGTACTTAAACTACAATTGACAGAATTATTCATTGCAGGTCCAGGCGAACAAAACGTTTCTAGTGCTGGATGATCTTCTGCCTTTTACGATGTATGAAGTGACGGTGACTTCATACAACATCCACGGATCTAGTCTTCCAAGTTATGCAGTCAGGTAAACATGTGGTTAGGTCATGTAAAGACGACCTCCGTGGTGTAACNNTATATGTACATATATGTATTTATTATAAAATATAGTATCGTTGAGTTAGTATCCCATAATACAAGTCTCGAACTTAGTTTGGGGCTAACTCAATTTGTGTGATTTGTCCCTATATATTTATTTATTCATGTCATAAATATTTTCATCATCCTTATTTTGTCATTCATAAATCTATTATTTACGACAATTTATCATTCGTTGAACATAATTATCTACAATGAAACTCACAGATTATTTCAAGTTTAAAAAATTTAGAAATTCCATGGTTAACCGTTCACCAATCGAGATTTCCCGAGTTCGATCCCTGATCGGGTCATGGTTGTTAAAAATTTGTTTCTGATTGGCATGATTCTTGGATGTTTATCTATGTATGTATTTGTTATTCCTAAGATTGAGTGTTACGAAAATATGAAAGGTAAGTTTTTTGAATGACTTTTCATCAAATCATAAGAAATACCTAAGGAAACTTTAGACGATGTCATCAAACTAAGCATTGAACTAATGGATTCTCGATATTTTTTCGTCAAGATCTCTCACGCTGTCTCCCGGCAAAATGAAGTCGACCCACGTAGCCAAGGCTCCAAAACTCCCAGACGTCAAAGGATGCTGCGTCTCAGCTGGAGTCAACCACAATGGATGTGTCGAAAAGCTCTGTGACCCTACGAAGACATTTGAGATCCAGGTAAGATTGGTTCATGAACATAAAATATGTGTCTTGCAAAATCATTCATAATGCATTCAGTTACCAATGGAGCTCTGAACTCGAATAATTGTACTACATAAGTGTTAAACTAAGCATTTGTATTCTATTGTTACAATTGTAAATTTTATTTTGCAGCCTTTTGTATTAAAATATTATGATTTTAGAATAAATATTTTCAAAGTTTTTTGATTCCATTTTATGTCCGACTAGCTAGTGCCCGCGATTTCGTCCGACCAATGGATACTATAATATCTTGTCAGCCCCTTGCTCGGTTACAATAAATTATATCCATCAGGAACTGTAAATTTTTCCGGGATAAAAAGTAGTCTATCTTTTAATCTAGGTCATAGTCCATCTCTGTGCCAAATTTTATCCAGATTAGTTCGGTAGTTTTTGTGTGATGCGCGTAATCATACAGAGAGACAGACAAAAATACTAAAAATAATCATTTCGGCTTCTATAGGTTCTCATAAGAGCCCCTATATATGTTTTTCTTAAATATCTCCCATGTACAGACATAGCTCAGTTACCATTATATTATTGATGTCTAGACTGTTTTCAACTGCTTTTATACTTTCTAATAGAAGAGGCTTAATCACAGTACATAAACATTTTGGAACGACATTGTTTTTCGTGTATAGGGAATACATCATCATTTTCTAATTCCGTCACACATCTACCAAAACACTTGAAATTACAACTCATCTCAGAACACACCATACCAGCGACAATCCTCATTACTTATTCGTTCTGAGCACCTCATTAGCACCCCATTTGTGACTAATCACATCATCCGTTGGGCACCCCTTAAACCCCAGCTGCAGGTCACAGATCTAATGATATGTGCGCCGTGGGCCGGAATAACCTTCGGCTGCCTCGCCAACGGGATGGACCACACCCCTTGCTGCCGGTCTAGGGGCCTCATCGACCCCTGCTTGGAGCTCTGCAGCGGGAATATTACCACATTGGACTTCAATCATTTCAAGTACGTATGTTATTTTTCTAATTTTTTTAATTACTTAAGATGTCTTAAGAAATAAAGTCAAATAACTGAAATAATTTCGCGAATACACATTAATTTAATCAATAAAAATAGCAATAAAATATGTATTATTTATCATAGATATTTTAAATTCGCACAATATTAATTGGTTACGTAGTTCTCGAAGATTTTCAGTTGGCAATTGTATTTAGTTTTAGTGCCTTGCCTCGGGTCACATTGAAATATTATTAAATTGTACTTACGAAGGCAAGATTTCGGACCATCTCCCCTTCTCTCCACCTGATCGTCGCGCCCTAGGCTGCCTTATTAGGCTGATTAATGAGATCCTAAATAAAATGTTCAACTAATTACTATAAACATCGTAAAACTTTCTTCCAAGAAATTCGAATTATCCGAACTACTCTGTTTTATCGATTGTCCAAAAGAAATCTAGCATAATTATCAAACTTCGATTTATAACACCACATTACACAGTAATACAACTTCTACAATCCTAACAGATGCCTTCGCTATATGTCTGCATACACCAACTGTCTCCTGGAAGGCTACGGCGTCCTCCCGGGAGCCCCGTCCTGGCTCCACCTTACCAACATCGATACAGACTTCGCAGTAGTCCACTGGTCCCCCCCGGCCGCATTGGGAGACACCGTGCAGTACTACAATCTGCATTACAAGTCGTTGAGCAGTGACAATAATGATGAGGAATACAGAGCTGTTCTGAAGGTAAGTGGTGGAATCACCAGAAGAAAAAATAATAGTAAATAGAAGACGTCAGTTGTGTATGCTTTCTGGGTTTCAGAAATAAGTTTGATACACGAAAAACTGGAAATATCTTACAAAAATATTATTCTTATTAAACATTGTCTTAGGAAAAATATATTTTTCCATGACGACCTCCATGGTTTTATAAGTAACATGTTTGTCGAACTCTGAAGGTTCCGGATTTCAGTCTCTGGTTTGGTCAATATTAAAAATAATATTTTTCTGATTGGCCCTGAGTTTTGATGTAAATACATATATGTACGATTTTTTGGTTACAAAGCATAGAATCGTTCAGTTAGAAACCTATAATACCAGCTTCCAAATTACTTAGGGCAAACTCAATCTACGTAATTTGTCTCTGTGTAATTATTAATTTATAGCGATAAAATAAAATTAACATTTATTGTTTAGTGTTTTACAAAGACAAGTAATAACCCTCGACTTTCTATCCAGATCCATTCACCTTACATCCTCGAGGATTTGGAGTCTAATTCCGAATACGAAATCTACGTGGAAGCTGTCAACGAACATGGAGTTGGTTCTCCGTCTCCAAGGGTCATCTTCAGGACACAGAGCCAGGTAATAAATAATTATCCGAGCATTATCCCGGTGGCATCCTCAGCAACTGGGAGAATTGAGGTTACTGGTTTTTACACAAAGCGACTACCATCTGACCTCTGCAACCCAAAGGGTAAACCAGAACCAATCCTAGGATAGGATTATATTGTTACGTGTCAGGATGGGGTTCGTAGAAAAATGCCGATTATAGCGTATACGATTTATTATCGCACTCGTAGATCAGACTTATAACACACACTGATTAGCGCAGGTGATCGCCTTCCCTCTTGTCGCTCTGTATCGCTCGTATCAAGTGTAGAACTCGACTGCTCCCACACCAATTCGCATCGCCTTTTTAAGGTACGCGGGTCGACATTCTAGAATTATTCACATTGCGTTCGATGTAATGCCGGCGTCACGATCTTTCTAGTAAACGATGAGGCATGTTTCATCACTATGTTTTCCAGACGAATCGAGACAGTGACAATATAAACCCTAGATGGTGTTAGGGACCCACAGCTTAACGTGCCTTCCGAAGCACGGAATCCTCTTTCTTTTCGGATTCAAATCACGGTGACTGACGCATTACTGCTGAGAATGCTAATCGAAATACATTATGAGTATATGCATGCATGTTGTTTAATCCTAATTACATAGAAGAAGAGAACTACCCATCCGGCAATTTCACCAGATAATCGTGGAGGAAGAAGAGGAAGCCAGCCTGTACAACGTGACAGAATGCTGCGAGCGCGTGCAGCTGGCGGGCGTGTGCATGCCGCTCTGCTCCTACGACGCCAAGATGTCTGACCTCAGAACCTTAGCTCCTCTCTGCACGCAGGAGTTCTCTAAATTGCTCAAATGCGGCGCTGGAGGTAACATATATGATGTTCAGTAGATAAAAGTTAATAAGCTTAGAATCCGAAATTTTGACATAAGTACTTACGCGCGAACAACGTCGCGGGTATTACCTTTTTTATGTAAGAGGGAGGCAAACGAGCAGGCGGGCCGCGTGGTCTTAAGTGATCACCGCCGCCCATAGACAACTGCAACACCCGCAGGGTCACAAAAGCGTTCACGGCAATTAAGAAGAAGTTGGACCTCAGGTTCTTCCACTCACCGGACGGAGCATGGCGGCTGAAAGCCCCCATTCAGGCGTCGGTCTTCTGCGAGAATGTGGTACTACCCCGGACGAGCCGGCCTATTCAAGCTGCAGGCTAAACAAGCATGCAGAAGGCTCATACCCACTACCTTGTCATTAATATAATAAAATATTCACTTTTATCAACGGATCCTATATTTTAAAGCGCCATACTTGCCCGCAGGTCGCAACCACGCGGCGTGTTGCGCGCGGCGCGGCGTACCAGCGGCCTGTCGCGGTGTCTGCGCGGGCGCATATTCTGGGGGAGTCAACACATGCGTGCCGTATATCGGAAACATTGTGCAGTGCTTTGAGGAAGGTTCGTGATTAATCCCTCAAAACCTTTTTTTTTATTAGTACTTTATTGGTCTGAGAAATTTACAATACAGTTTTTGTTTGATGTAATGTGAAGACTGATTAAGATCCCGTTTAACCGTTTGGGTATGGAACCCTAAAAAGACTATAAATCGAAAGCAGTCAAGTATAAGATTTTTTACAACACCTGGGGGTTCACAGAAGCGTTGCCAGCCTTTAAGGGATTTATACGCTCTTTTCTTGAAGATTCCGATGTTGTATTGGCCCGGAAA
>JADGIL010000350.1:0-19338 GCA_020352625.1 Cactoblastis cactorum
TCTGAATTGAAGGACTTGAAAAACTGCAAAGCAATAAAAAATAACGTAATTTTTTATACTACTGTTTAAGCCTGAAAATAGTAATTCATCAATTTATTTCTTTGTTCTTTATTTTGTCACCTAGGAGCGTATATAATCCCATGTAAAAAATTACCATCCCCTATTCACGGGTCCTATACCAGGACCCTGAGACAACTTATTTGACATTTTGTACATTTTTTTTAAGTTTATCATCTTAATTTAGAAGTTTTTTTGTCTTAATTTAGAATTTGGGGGACTGAGATAAGTATTGAAGTACGGAGTAGTGCTCATTTCCCACGAAAAGCAGACGTGATAATTTTAAAAGACTTAGATTTAGAAATTAAAAATAACTTTCCTCATGAATGTGGCTTAATGATTACAATAATTTTTATACGAGTATCAAGACTTTTTTTTTAATCTGACTAATTAAGTTGATAGAAGAAAAACTTTTCTCAATAAAGAATTTTATTATTCCAAATCACACGCAAACGAAGTTGCGGGCACAGCTAGTTTTCAATAAAGCTGAAAAAGCTGGGATTAAACTTATGTTAAAAGTACTATATATTTCCAGTAATAATAATCAAATAATTATGTACTTTGTATTTTGTTTAATATTAAAAAAGAGATAAAATAATATGTGCGTAGTATGTAAGGACTTTAAATGTATATGCTTCGTATGCGATTCAAATTAAATTGTAATAAATATCTTAATAAGTAATTTATAAATAATGGCCGATAATTTAGTCGAAGACTTCTTATAAAAACTAATTTTGAAGAAATTTTGGTTTCCATTCCCAAGAAATACAATATTTTTATACATTTGACTACTAAATAGCTTTTACTGTTATGGCAGGAAAATGATGCAAGAATTCTTTGAAGCAGAACTATAATAACTCGTTCAAAGATAGGTCAAAGGACTAAAAGAACTTATCCGGGTCAACGAACCCGGACAGCCGGTAAAAACTACATCGTGAGCATAATTCCACGTGATGATAATCGCATCACAACAAAACTCTCTTGTACGTTTTGCAGAAACTTTGATTGATGAAACCGCTTAGTCAAGCAGTGGTCGTTTTATTACTTTCTATTAGTTTTTTGACTCCAATTATTTCTTTTATAGTCACTGATTGCACTCGTTTGCCAAGTAATCTATTAATGTAGTAATTCATCATTTTTAATTATTTATTTACTAATAAAAGAAAAAAATGGTGAATAGTAGAATGATTTTAAAGTCTCGTATGTTTGAGCCTCTTAGTTTTCATGATATTCCTCAACACAAGCTTTTCGTCTGTTTATCAATTTCCTGACAGATTAAGAAAGATTCCCATTTGATTGAATTTGAAAAATGTAATTTCGGATTATGAGTAGTCCAGGCACATTGTTACAGAGGCAAAAGTCATAAATACATCTTAATGATTATGATTTGCAATTAAAAATAATAAATTTCAATATTTAAAGCGTCATAAAATCCAAACAAAAATGTCGCAGGTAGTAGCTATTAGTAAATAAAGCACAAACTTCGGGTAATGGATGTCAATTTCCTGAAAATCCCACGTGGGCGGAACCCGCGAACAGTTAGGTACTATTAGTTCTCAACTTTAAACCATTACTTCAACCCATCTCACAAACCACAGTAATTTGTGTAATGTGTGCTCGCAGCACGTATTGAATATCGGCAAGCCGTTTGGGGGTAACAATGATGCGGCGCGGTCACGAGCTCTGCGCACGCGCATCCTTGGTCGTCGAATGTCCCTTCTCTCGGCTACCGACCCTGACTACAACAATATACATATGAATTCTCATATACTCTTGATTTGTAAAAATATATGATGTTCATATAAAAGCATTCAAGAGCTTTGAAGTATGGAAAATAGAACAACTTCTAGAAAAATGTTTTATGGTATATAAATACTATCTAGAAAGTCTGTTTAATCAATAAAGTTAGACTTTTCTCTGTAAATACAGAGATGTATACCTAGGATTTACAATTGCAATCATTTAGCATAAATGGGTAACTTTTTCCCATTTCATACATACATTATTGAATTATTTACTAACCGCCTCCATAACTATATAAGTTAGCTACTGATATGAAAACATAATGAAAGGTTCACAAGCTCCTTGCAGATTTACTTCGAACTATGATATCTCTGCTATACATTCACCTCTTTATATTCGAAAGGCTATAAGTGAATCCCGCTCACTAACTCTTACAACAGTCTAATTTATTGCAGTCTTGGAGCCCTGTTATTACAAATATTGTTCGTATATCGGAAACTAGAATTATTTTGACGAACTCCGTGGTACAATGGTTAACATGACTATCCGCTAAACGGATAACCCCGTTCGATCCCAGGTCTAATCAAAGTGGAAAATTTAATTTTTTCGATTTGGCCTGAGTCTTGAATGTTAATCATATAAAAAAATCATATGTATGTGTTTTGTTATAAAATATAGTATTCGTATTTTATCTCATAATACAAACCTCGAATTTTAGGGCTAACCAAATATGTGTAATTTTTTCTATATATATTTTTTAAGTGACCGGGTATCCAAAATAACCTTAGTATCCAAATATGATCACTTAATGGAGTTGTTTGCAAAAACCACGATTAATATTCCAAGACTACGTCCTCCAATCGACTCCAAATCACGTTGAAACCATTATTAAATTAATATTATTTTTTGTATTCAAATAAAAATTACTGACACGGTGTTTTATAAGGTTAAAAATACAATAAAGCACCAAACTCTGCCCACTGTAATAATTTAAAATACAAAAGGTAAGATAAAATAAAAATCCTTCAAAATAAAAAGGAAACTACTGTTTTCTCTAATTCTTAAAACTAAAATTTCTGAGGTAAAATCTGCGGATCATCTAATTCCTAGAATTAATATAATCAAGAAAGAAGTATGCGTTAACGATATTCGATATTTAGGAAAATGTCATCACTACAAATCCATGAAAATCTAATGAAACAAAATTAGCTGATCTTTAAGTCCTTAAGTATTTTTTATTCCGATAAATGCTGAATACGCTGTGTTATCTATACTAAAATTATAAATAGGTAAAGTTTGGAATTTTGGTTTGTTTGAAGGTGTCTGAATGTTCCAGTCACTTCTCTCGCAGATGGTAAAATACAATCATGGGAAATAGCTTAAAACAGATTTTTTTCTTTTCATTATCTGAATCTCCATTCTGCTAATAAGATCACTATTTAGCTGAGCATTGGCTTTGTGTTTCCCGACTCTTAGCTCTTTCTACCTCGTTAGAAATAAAGACGTGATAATGATAAGCCATGCTAGACTAAGAACGAAAAAAAAACGTAAAACGTAAAAGTCAATTAATGAAACGACATGGAAAGGGATTTCTCATAGGCGATGGGCAATCAACCTGTCACTACATCTGAAGCTCCATTCAACAAACAAGCCTACTACTTTGCTAAGCGTGGCCTCCGAATCTCGTGGCTCTTGGCACTGTCTACCCCGTAGGAGATAAAGACTCACCTTCTTGGTGTACGCTTAACGTATCTGGCCCCTATTTAGGAGATTCCGGGTTCGATCCCCAGACAGGTCATGACCGAAAATGACCTTTTTCTGATTGGATGTTTATCTATATGTGTATTTATTATAAAAAATAGTATCGTTAACTTGGTATTCCATAACACACGCCTCGAACTTACTTTGCGGCTAATTCAACATGTGGGAATTTTGCCTGTAAATAAAAAAAAAACTAAATATTGTATCTGTATGATTCACGCTCTCATTCCATAGATATTTGTTTTCGTTCGGTAAGTGTTGTAGTACCCATCTTTGTATTAACTTCAAGAAAGCTTGTCGAATTGAGTGTTTAAATGAATGTGAGCTGTCTTATGCGAAAGTGAAATTCGTCAATATTGTCTTAAACCACATACGGATGAATTTAAAATACGTAACTGAGAGACACAAATATTACGTCAAATTGTTTGTTTTTATTTAACTATATGTGTTTCGTTTTTCGATTACTAAAAAGTCTAATCTATCTTAGTTAAATATTTTGCATAGTATTTTATTTTCCATACTATAGTAAATACAATTTAGTTTACAATCCGAACAAAATTGTCATTGTATTAGTACTATCCGCCTGTTGACGCAAGCTGAGTGGGCGCGGTCGCGATCCTCGTAGCTATTCAAGAAACGCTTCGTGTAACATAGCCCTAAGCCTTATGTAACATATGTATGTACACTAAATAATTTTGTATAATCCCGTCTTAGCAAGTACCTGCGTCCTAAAATTTTGTGATGAGTAAATGTTTTTCGCTTTTATATGTATATATAGATTTCTCATTCGTATGAGGAACCTGGTTTCTTCGGACCCGACGCAAATCAATAAAATAACGAGCTTTTCTGTGTCTGTGCTGTCATTTCTATTTATAATTTTTCTGAACTTTCACTTAATAATGTCTCTTTGATTTATATCTGAAGGAACTAATGTTCTTTACATAATATTAACATGTTTTTTATTTTATTTTAAAACTTATTACCTCATCTGGTAGATTACGGACACCTAATAAATTTTAACAACTGTAATAAATTTTACTTTTAATTCAATATTCATGTTAATTTGCCGATGAGTACTATATTTTTATAAGAAATTTGTGTGTGTTTAACTCCAGTCTATCCAAAAATTTATAAAAAAAACCATAAAGTCTACAAGTAATGTAACACACGCAAACTTGAACAATACCTTAAATTGAATGAGTTCAGGAACGACGCGGGAATAAATTCCATTTATTAGCATTATAATTACAACTTAAAGATATTTCTTTGTAAATGCAAAGAAATTTCTAAAATATTTACATGTTAGACCTACGTTCTTACAATATCATATCGCACCGTTTATTCGCGTCAGTTACAAAAGACATCAACGCGCACTCTTATCATAAATTGATAACAAGTACAATTAGATTTTTTTCTTGGAATAGAAATAATAAAAAAATATATAAAAGGAAAACCATATAATTTGAGCCCCTAAGAAAACTCGAGGCTTGTGTTTTAGAATACTAAACAGACAAAAATTTATCCAGGTCTATCAGAAAATGATACTTTTCCATCATGTTCACATTCGGGGCCTCTCAGTTCAAAGATATTATTACTACACCATTGAGATTGTTATATTTAAATGATAATAAGTTATACCTAAATAAATATAAGTATCAAAATTGTGATGATCGATGATAGCGTTGGGACATAAATAAAAAATATCTAAAACTAAAAGGATTTTTTGTTAATTCTTGAACTAAAAGATATGCTATATTCTTCATATATGAAAATTCTGACTAGGTTAATATGTTAACCAAGAAACTAACAAACACTACATATGGGTGGGATGAGTTATAGATTTTTTGTAGAGTTGTATCCAAGATTGTATCACGGATTATAGATGAAGCTTACAATAATTGTCTTCCAGATATATCTCATTCTATCTTCTTCTCTTCATATTTACGAAAGGGACAGCATGTGAGATGTCAATAACTATTTAGCTTTATCTGTAACCGGTGAAACACTGAAATGAAAAATGAAATTAAATGAAAAACGGTGAAACGGGCCCCATCTATTATTTTATCACACGACAGCATTATTGAAACAAGTAATGCCATACCCAATGCTGAACATTGTAAATAAAAACATAGATTTTGTTAAAATAAAACGTTCAGCACGACTTGACCTTCTCATAGCAAGAACAATTACCAATAAAAAATCACACAAACTTTTACATACATTTTTGCAATCGGCCTAAATAGATGGAAAATTCTCACAGCCTCACGTTGTTATAGGCTTATCACGCGGCTTTTCTTGCTTACAAGTGAAAGCTTTGTGGTTGGTTACAATCGAAGAAATATATATAAGAGGATTATGCAATCCGATCAATTTAATAATTCCTTATTGGTATGTTTACGTTCAACTTAATAAATGTCAGTTGCTTTTTAAGCGTAGTCTTTAAAATATTATTGCCAATGTAATGATGTAATAAATTACAGATAGAGTACAACGTCTTCCTCACGTAGGGTAAGGTAAACAGAGCCAAAAGTCGTGTGAGACTACAATACATTGCCAATCTCTTTCTGAAAACTCTACTCAAAAATCGAGATATCCTGGATAAGAAAAACAAAAATCAGGACGAATATTTTCTTTTAAGCTAGGAACCAAAATAAATAATAAATCTGAACAATTTTCACGACCTTACTAATTTGCCTAATGGTTAGCATGGTTGTTGGACAGGCGGACAACAGGAGAATGATCTTTTTTAATTGGATTAGGCCTAGGTCTTGGATAACTATCTATACGTATTAATAATGACGTGTTGTTCAGCTAGTATTGTAAAACACAACTACAAACTTACTTTGGAGCTAACTCAATGTGTATGATTTGTTCCTATATTTAGTTAATTTAATTATTTTAACCATCCTAACTCTGGAGATCAATTTGAAAATCAGTTTGTTTTAGACATTCAGAAAAAAGTAATAGTTTACAGATTAAAGTCTCGTGTGAATAAAAATTTTTTGAGTACTTAAAAAGGCTAACAATTGGTCTAATTAACATTGACGTCATGAAGATTCTTAGTCAATTTATGAATTTATTCGGTTTGTTAAAATAAGATGTTAACAAACCTAATAAATTCCGAATAATCTACCAAGGTCAACGTGTATTGGCTCCGTATTAAACTTGATTGTTCGTCTAAACATGCAGACTGTGACTACAAAAATTGCTTATAATTATAATAAAAAAAGAATATAAGTTAATGAAAATACGTCTATATTCCAGTAGCTTGGGAAACAATTTACATTATACAGTTATTTAAATAATTCTATTAAATATTAATATTTTCATGTAGGTATCAATATAATACACCGTTCTCAGTAACAGTAGTCTTATAGTTTTCCTCGATTGTAATGTAAAACAGAGCGCAAAAGTAGGACCCCAATGCGATCACGGTGTCAGTAGTGCTAACAGCAAAAATTAAGTTTTATCATCGAATACGCAATCGACGAGTCGTCATCGACGAATGTAACTGCTTGATAACTCGCAACTTTCTCTGTGGCCTGCGCGCGCAGCCTCACAGCCAACAGACGCGCGATTACTGTCGCGGCGAACGGCGCGCGCCCGCGGCACAAACGCTTTTAAATAAAGTTTGAAAATCGAACGTTGAAAAAGTTATTGTTGTTTTGTTATCTGTTTACCACAACCAATATGGGAACTTGCGGAACGTAAGTAATTTTTATTTTTTAATAAGTGCCAAGTTTGCCACATTTGAATTTAAATAGGTTACATTTTTGCTCAAATATTAAAATGTCCTCGTACCTAAGTCGAAACTGCAAATCCCTCTCGACTCTATGTAGGACAATGCCAGTCGAGGTTGCAAGTTCAACTCTTTGAATATCACTTCGTTTGGCGAACAATGTGTATTACATAAAACTTGCGGTAATTTTTCTATTTAAATAAACACAAGACTTTCTTACGAAACCACACTTCGTACTAATTGATGGCACTTTCGATCTGATGGTAAAATTAATGTAAAAAAAATTATTAAGTCATCTTATCAATCCATCTTGCTGTTTTGGTCATGACTAGAACAGGCTTATGTTAAATAAAGCCCAAAGTTACTTCCTGCTCGCCTTGTTGTAAAACCAAATAATATGATGAATAAATTAATGTTTCCATGAAACAACTTACATTAAACAAAATACATTTATAAGATTTTTATTCCAAAAATAGACTACTGTAATGTGAATCTTTGATTTAGCTAAGCGCTAAAACATTGAACAACAAGTTAAGATCGAATAAACAAGATATATTATAACTTAATTTAATTATTATTTTTTTATAAGATTGTTAATTGGGGTTAATCAGCGAATAGAAGGTTCAAGAAGCAGGAAGTAAATATGTAAGCAATCAAAATATGCCATATACAACAGTGATTACAAAACTCGGTTATATCATAGCGTATCCGGACGGAATATAGCGATAGTCAAACCGCATTTTGCGGTAGGGTTGTTGACTATTTGCTCATAATTTGTTTTTAAAGATTTTGAGTTAAAGTCGCTTTGTTAACATCTTTAAAAGATATTATATAATTCATTAGGTTTAATTTAAAAGATCATGTCAAAAAATAATTATTATAGCAATATTCCCAATATTGCCGCTGTCCTTGTGTCCTAAAATTATATCGCCAAAAACTTGTTATTTTTAATACTTCAATATCATTGTTTACGATGGTGATCATAAAAATTTGTAAAGTTGAATTATAAAAAGTGATACATAGATGATTGTGTAATTAAAATTTAAATTGATACATACTTATGTAGAAATTCTCAATGTCAACAAAAATATGTTCGAACGCGGAATAGTTATTTTCATTTATTTTTTTCTTTTATAGTGACTCTGCACTAGTTATAGTAATTTTACTATTCTATATCATCATTGTTTTTTAATATATTTTACAGATTGTTAACCGTTTCTATATTTTGATTTAACGCACACGACAAAATAATTTTACATTAGGGAATTTGTTTCCTGTTGCAGATGTAAATAATACATCATTTTGCATACAAGCTATAATCGTTTACTGTTATCGAAAGATTAATGTTTTCCTATTACAACATATATGTATAAAACAAACTAATATATAACATACTTCCCAACGCGTGCCTACTTCGTTAAGCTAAGTAAGTAAAATATAACTTATAGCACTCCTGGATGTGAAAAGCTTTTTATGATTGGTTCAGTATTTCCAAAGATTGGGCCTTAAAATCAAACAATCAAAATTACAAACGTTACGTATTAATAATATTGTATAGATTTAACTATGAAGCGGGACCACACTAAACAGTTTAATAATATTAATTTCATATTTGTTGAAGATAACCACACCGTTATTCTGCCAATGTAATTTCGAATCTATATGTTTGTGAAACAAATTTAACGGATTTTATCGCGGTTTAATTAATTTAAATTCCGTTTAATTTGTTTCATTTCAATGTCTAATATTCGCGTAAACTTAAGAAATAATTATATGTTTGTGCCAACCCTAGCCAAAATATTATATCGGTCTAACAGTTTGACCGGGCCACAAATCTTATTGACACTTACAAGACAGGAGCTAAAATCTAGATAAACATTACATAAGTATAAGTATGTCGAGGGCATATATTTTTGTTTTGAGTAAACTTACTTATGATGTCATTGAAGACATGCTTTTATTATTCATTTTTATCCCTTTTTATAAAGTTCATCATTTTAATAGACAAGCATTAAACTTAATCGTCAGATAATGATTCATAAGTGTGTATGTAGCGTATGAAAAAAATATTATTATAAGTATTTACAGACACTAATGAGTTAAAGATAAGAAATACTGTTAAGAATATTCTACAAGAGAGCTTCTTGGGATGAGAAGGGATTTTCTTGCCTTTAATTTCTTTATTTATATCTCTTTTGCTATTAAATTTGCACTTATTATTAATTCATATTAACTTCACTTAAACATAAATAATTACACCCTGCAAACAGATACGGAGGTCAAAGGAGTACGTGTTATATACGGTTTACAACTGTTACATAGGACTACCCAGTCGTATATAACCGTTGATACCAAATCATCTAGTTTAGGTAGCGAATCTCGGACTCTGAAGCGTCACCGCTGAAGATTCATCTGGGAATACACTCGGATAACGATGATGATGACACCATACAAATATTTTAATTCTATTTAAATTACGACATCATGGTTGGAGGAAAATGATCTTCGAAGATAATTACACATTTAAATAAAATATAAACGTACTCGAAATTGTGATTCATATTATATGCATACATACTAATCTATACCTAAATAAATGTCTGCTAATAAATTATAAAATTTAAAATAGATTTTAAATTTATTTTAAATTCCATGCGTGCTACTTTCATACTTCAAATATACTATGGTTCTTCTAAAACATATTATATTCTTTTCAGTTTATATATGTCACCCCTTAATTTTGTCTCAACCTCGTAATATTAATACGATTGCTTAAATTTTCTCTATACCGATTCATACAAGATATTATATTTAGACCCATATCTTTATATATTCTTGACTTCAGCTCCTAATAGGTGGCATAAGTGGCAGCTTCGTTTTAATTCGCTAATTTACGTGAAGTCTGTGAGTTTCTAAGCATTGTTGTCAGAGTTTTCTCAAATCGCCAAAAGGTATCTGACATACCTTACAACACCGTCAACTAGCGGCAAATAGCCGTATTACACATCAAAACAAGAAGTCAACCAGCAAAACACTTATCAAATTCAGTTGCCAAACTATTTAATTTGAGGTTACACTCTAATTCACACAACTATAACTAAGCATTAGGCATTATCCCAACTCACCACCAGTTGGGATAGCGATCTTCTGTAGCGAATTTACTAAGTTATTATTGGAACCCTTATATGCAATGTAATTCTTGTGGAAGACACATTATATGACCCTCATTAAAACATAATGTTATTGTAGAGTCAAACGTAATGTTGACGTAATGTCGCGCCCCCGAAGAACGCAGGCCGCAATTACCACATGGATCACGCATTGACAATGCGTTAGTTTATCTGTTGCGCAACTTCTCATTACGTGCCGAGCTTCTAGCCCAAGCAGGTTGTTAATATAGAAAGCACGGCTCATGGGTGGGCTGATATGATCTGTCCCGAAGATTATAATTAATATTAGTTATATGAGTTATAGCATATCATTTCAATGGGTGCTTCAAGCGCGATAACATTTCTTGATTATTTATTTTTAATTGTCACTTGTCATATTTAAAAACATAAAACAAAATACATGTTTGTTAAATTAATATATACAAATGTAAAAATTGTGTTTGTTAGTTTTTAAAACTCCAGTCGATTTGACGTTGAAATATTTGAAAAAGTCCAAAAATGGTACAAAAGATATATGAGTTCCAAAATCCGCTAGCGAGCGAAGCTATTGGCACGTACAATAACAGTGTAAATCATAAATGTTATCATCTAACAACTGAATTTAAATCAAACTTATTAAAAATCAATATAATTTTGTACTTATAAGTATGTAATTGCGATTAAGTAAAAATAAATGGCATTGCATAAGTACACATAAGCGCGTGTCGCGTCCCGATGCGTGATGCAAGCGGGGACTCTGCTACTTTCCGACTCTTACGCAACATACACGTTTTCGTTTTCCTCGAGACAGATTCACTTTCGGACAACATCCAAAACACATATATTTAACAACTATTCTTCTTCTACTTCTCTTACAACTATTTTATAGGCTAAGTCTGTTAAAATAGTTGTAAAAGAAGTAAATAAAAAAATTTATATATGTCTATACTATACAAATATCAAATATTTTCAAATATATACAAAAAAGTTTCAATCAATGATATACCTACTTATTAAAAGACATCTCTGGAAAAATTCACTTTTATGTATAACCGTACCCGTAATATAAAAATACACCAGTCAAAAACATAGAAAGTACTTTTCCCGCGCAGATTTTAAAAGACAATCAAGGGAAAGGGCTTGAAACAGGAATTCGCATAAGCTATAGGCTAAGGAACCAGTCACTATTTTTAAATATCAATTCCACCAATAAGCCCACCATTTTGCTAAGCGTGTTTTTCGAGTCTCGCGTCTATTGATTTCGTCTACCCCGCAAGGGATAAAGACGTAATACTGTATCCAATTTTTGAGCTATCTGTGGATATTTCATTTTCAATTTTTTATCTTTTCTATCAAATATTTTAATAATCGCAATTAATATAAACTCTTTGGGTCGTAGTTATAAATCATAAAATATGGTCCGGCCTCTTAGTTTATGTAAATTTCAAATCAATATCATAAGCAAGTGGTTGATTTGAATATACCTCCAGGGTATTCGTGAGAAGATGGCGTTATTTATAGCCATGTGCGTGTAATTGTTTCCGGAAGATAATTATCTAGCTAGAAGATCGGTAGTTGTAATTGTGTATCTAGACAAATGATGACTTATTCTAAGATGAACAACAAATTGTCACCATTGTCACCCCCGTTTTCTTTCCAATATCGATTTCAACCAGTTTATCTGTTTATATTAATAAATATATATACTTAGCCATAGTACACAAAGTAGAAACTTGTATTATTGACAAATACATATAAATAAACATTCAAAATATACTATATATGAACTATGCATGGCCTAACCTGTTTAGTAATAGCTATAAGTATTTAGTTGTAACTAATTTCTTAAGAAGAATTATAAAGAATATCTTCCATGTAAATTGTAAATCAAATCTAAATGAATTATTTCGACAAAATACTTTCATATCTGATTCAAATTATGATTTATAGGAAACCTATACTTTTTGCAAATTGCAGCAATATATCACGTCCTGGGTTCTCCATTTTAAACTTGATTAAATTCTCCAGAACTGTTCCAAGATCCTTAAAGTTTTTCCTGGATTTTTTTATCTTGATTCTTATTTATTATACGAGTATTTTTGTGACTAATTTCACATTGTTTCAACCTCTGACCTAAGAGTTAAATATTTTGAATTGTTGACTAACTGATGACGAATATTATTTGAAGTTAAGACGTAGTGTTATCATTTTCGGTTATCATGTTATCATTGACGACCTCCGTGGTGTAACGGTTAACGTACTTAACGGACCGATACTCAGGAGGTTCCGGGTTCGATCCCCGGTCAGGTCATGATGGAAAATGACCTTTTTCTAATTGGCCTGGGTCTTGGATGTTATCTATATACATATGTATTTATTATAAAATATAGTATCGTTGAGTTAGTATCCCGTAATACAAGTCTCGAACTTAGTTTGGGGCTAACTCAATTTGTGTGATTTGTCCCTATATATTTATTTATTTTCCACATTTGTTAATAATTCTTGTTTATGAACCTTCCCAGATGCTTCTTGTCTTATATAGTTTAATTACTCTATTCTATAATAGACTATATTCTTAGTCTCATATTATATTCTATAATGAACTAACTATATAATGATTTATCTAGCTGTAATGTTTATGACATTTATATATAATTAATACGTGTATGCATACATAATACGACAGCTATTGCTTACGGAGATAGATAAAAATCACGGATCTGCACGTTCCTGAAATATTTTACTCGTTTCCTCCACACCTGTCTATGTAATATGTAAATATGTGAACTAAACAATATATTGAAGTCATATAGCATTATTATAATATATATACATACTTCTTATTATAACAAACATGGTGTCAAAAATTTATTAATGTTAACTACATATTTAATTACTTTTTACTATCAAATTAATATTTAAGGTTGGTAACTTAATAAACAATAATTTAGATACGACATTTAATATTCAAACGTGAAATTAGAAAACGGTAAAATGTTAAAATACCTATATTTATTGGAATTATTGAACAAAGCCTTTCAGTTATGTACATATTCATAAACGCATATAAATTTAACGCGTTACGATCATTTTTCTGATTATTATCTAAGTAGGTGCTCATTACATCGTAATCGCTAGTCATATTTTCTTCCTTCCTCCAATATTACACAATAGATACTGTAATTTTATTATGAATATAACCTTTCCCCCGTGTAAGATAAAATTATCTGTAGATAAATTGTAAAATTAGAACTTTGAAAAATGTTGAAACAATAGTTAAATGCATCTTGCATTCAACTATTGGTTCAACTAGTATTTAAACAAGGTAATTTAATATGACAAAGAAAACTATTATTTAATTCCAAAATACAGACAAGCCCTAGGTGATGCTACTAGTCCAACGTTTCCATCCACTCTACATTTATACATTCTTCTTGTCAATTTTCTATCACTCATTCTCTCCATATGTTCAAACTATTTCAGCCTACACTTTTATAATCTATTATTTGTCACTATGTAGTGACAAGGATACAGTAAACATACATAAAAGTAGTCCAACAACACCAAATCCATATTATAAATATGTACTTATAATATGGATTGGTTGATCATAATTCCTAAATAAGATATGTATATATAACATTCTTATAAAATAGTTTTAGATATCATGTAAGTTGAAAAAGATTATTATTTGATTTATTGATTATATTGATTTGGGAGAGGCAAACCAAAGAAAAGATGGATGGACTGTGTGAAGAAGGATATGAGGGAAAAGGGTGTGAATGACCTTATAACGAGTGACAGAAGAGTATGGAAGAATAAGACATACTGCGCCGACTCCAATATAACATGTGAGCAGGGCAGGTAGATAATGATGTAAGTTGAAAAAGATTCTCAAGGTTAACTTCTTAATAAACGATCTATTTTAAGCTATTTATAGTACAGTCGACGTCACATCATCCTAAAATTCACCACTGTTACCGCACCATAGATACTCGTGTAGGTTAAGTGGACATGCAATTGATTGTAGTACTTTTTAAAATGATATATCGCCTGTAGAAAATTTGTGATGATATAAATAAAATGTATAGGCTTTTATGAATAGTAATATGGGTGATAAACGAAGGCTTATTTAGAATTTAGAGCTTTGAATGTTTTTATGTTACATGTTTCATACTTATTAATCATATTAATCTTTCAATATCTATTTAGTATTGTGTTTTATATAGTATTATGTTATTTGTCTACGCGTCTTGTGTAAAACAACAGCGAAAATAATAAAAAATTGTGTCAATTTCACTAAATACTTAAATAATACGACTTTAAGGGTTATTATTGTTTGTGATTAGGTATAAATATACAAACTTTTATTTAACTTGCAATGTAAAAAAAATTTAAATATTAAGAAATTAGCTTAGCTGAATTAAAACTGGTGTTTGACAAGATAAATTTTACAATACAAATTTTTGGGAACTATGATCTATTGCACTTAAGATCGGCTTCCAACGAGGACACTGAACAGTAACTGCAAACATGCTTGATGAATTTTTTTTTTGTATTGTAAAGGAAACATATTTCTTTTAACTTTAATACTTAGCTTAATACAAGTATACTTATAGTATTAACTGCATACTTCATCCGGATGTAGCGTAACTAAACCGCATAACACACATGCGCGGTCGTGTGGACAGAGGTCATGACTACGCGTAGGAAGTAATTATCGGCCAATCAACTATCTTAAACTATCGACAAGCCAATTATCAGCCAGAATAACAAAAGACGGAACTACGACCATTTAACTGTAAAGTTTAGACCAGTAAATTAATATTTGGTAATTATTGTTACTTTAATTCAGTTACAATTTATACTAACCGTGTGAAGAAGTATAGTTTCGATCTTTATCGTTGGGTGGGAATGTCTAATCTTCGGTAATAATGAACCGATTATGAGGAAATTTGGTTTGAAGGTAGTTTTAGACTCTGGGCAGGACATACATATGTTAGTTTTTATGTGACAATTTCGCTGTGTAACAATTCTATTACTAATTCTAGAACAAAGTTACAGAAGGAACACGAAAATATCACATTTTTAAAACGTTGTAATACTTATTGGATACAGGGTCTAATTTACGAAAAGTACTGTCCAATCTAATCATAAAAATCTATCACTGTTTGAGACCAGCTTTATTTTGGAGTGACATAACCCCTAGATCTCTTCGTTCGTAATACTTATGGGAACAGATGAATCTGTGATGGATGGATATCGCTAATCTGATTATAAAGAAAAAATATAAAATTATATAAATACTGGCTTTTGCGCTCGACTTCACTCGTATGGAATTTGGTCTGTAGCCTATATGTTATTCTGATTAATTTACTTGTGTACTTAGTAATAATTCTCAAAATTCACATTTCAATTGACATTATTTTTTACATATGAAATACCTTATAGTTACTTAATTATAGAAGTTAGATGTATTGTATCGTGAAGTTTTTATGGAATCACTAAAAACAAATATGTATTTTTGTAGTGCATTGTTTGCATGTGTATAATCAACAGTGGGGCCAATGCACGCACGAAAAGATTTTAGGTACTTAACGCTTTTTTGCGGATTTATAAGTGTTAATAAAACTGTCTGAAAACTAATTTATTAAATAACAAATATATGCCTTTAGCAATCTCGGATAATGTAGCGTTGAATTGCTGATTGGAAATTTTGGAAATGGTTTCTGTAGTTTAGGAGATTACCCGCCTCAAACATACAAAGTCACAAACTCACAAAAGCTATTTTTTTGTATAATATTAGTATAGATAAATTATATTTAGTCAATAGTAAATTGCAAGTAATCTACTAAAATTCAATTTGAATGACTAAATTGTAGCATAATCAAATGAATAGTATGCGATTTTTTCCTTTTATTATAGACGTATTTATGTACATATGTCAATAATCCCATTGTCCTCATTGACAAATAGGTTATGTCATTGACGTTAATGAAGGTTTATCATTTAAGAATTCTAAGAAATTTAAGAATTCTTTGTCATTTATTATTAACTTTTGGCCGCCGCTTAATTTAAAGTAGCCTATGTCAGTCTCCAGCCCATCAACTATCTCCAAAAAAATCTCCCTAATCCGTTGTCCGTTTTGGCGTGCAAGATGGACAAACAAACAAACATATACATTTTCAAAAGTTTTATTTGTTGGGATAATCTTTATAACTTCAACAATTAAGTACATTAGCTGTTAAATTGACTTCATTATATTCTCTTTATAATATAATTTATTTTTATATTCTAGATAAGTAGAGAATTACTATGATAGAATGACATCCCGGATACCAACAACAAAATAATTATCTCATACATCTAAAATTTAAAACAGCCACACTGCAACTAAATAAAATTTTCAAGTAATTTACTCTGAATGGCTATAGTTTTATTACTTTGAATTTTAAAGGCAACAAATTTCAATGTACTTTTAAACGTAAAATTTGATGAGAATCGTGATCAGCCTATCAAAATCTAAAGGAACTCGGTGTAATAGACGAAGAGATAAAATTAAGATGGATTCTACGTTTTAATCACTGTTACGAGGCAAGTTTATGTCGATTTATTCTGAAACTCCAAGACAAGAATTTTAGAAATCAAATATGTCTTTATAAGTAAAATCTTACTAATAACGACTATTTCCAAGACAAGAATTTTAGTTATCGAATATTTCTGTATATCTAGATCCACAATTTACGGTACGTATAACGACTGCAAGATACTGTAAGTTACTCTAAATTAATCACTATTTATATTATTGAAGAGACTAATTACAAATGTAAAATTATTAGTATTTTAAAAACTGCCTCTTTATACATTGCTGCATTTATTACTATATTATATATGTAGTTATAAGCCCATTTCCTGTATCTAATCGACTATATTACGCGAAACTGGGAATGATCAAACAACGTCATGTTTACTATTATTGTTTTGCAAATAATATTTAATTCAAAAGAGGGCGCCACTACTCAAAATACCACCTTGAGCAATGTCTGTTCGTCACGAGGTTCCTTCTGAAGCAATCGTTATGTAATTACTATTGACACTTGGATTACAAAGATACCGTGTCTTCGGCTTTAATAGTCAGCGATGCGACTACTAATATGTTGCCATTGTAGCCGTGAGAAAGTTCTTAAATCGTTTAGTTTCCAGGACCATTGAAACCTTTGTGAATAACTACTTTTTTTTATTTCTTTGAAATGTTAAATCGATACCAGGTGTATATTATATAACGCATTGGGAATAAATAATCTGATAAATGCTATGTTATCATTTCATATTACTTGAATAACTTAATTTGTAGCATTTTTTACATAAGCAATTTTTAAATAATTATTTATAGTTGAAGTGGTATGAGCCTGCTGCATGCTTTTTTAGCCTGCAGCATAAATGGGCCGGCTCGTCCGGGGTAGTGCCACACTCCCACAAAAAACCGACACCTGAATAGCGGCTAAGTATCAGCCGCCATGCTCCGTCCGGTGAGTGGGAGGCGCAACTTCCCCGCCCTCCCCATTTCAGAAAAGTTGGGCTTTTTAAAGGTTGCAGTTATCTATGTGCGGCGGTGATCACTTAACATCCCGTAACCCGCCTGCTCGTTCGCCTCCCTCTTACATAAAAAAATCAAAAAGTTTGTTTGACAAAAGAATATGATGTATTTCTAAATAAAAAATAATAATAACATTAATCATTTCTAAAATTATTTGAACTAAAAAAATGAAACTCCTTTTTAGGCTTCTATACTAGAAGGATAAAACGGGCCCCAATTATTAAGACTAAGCTGTCTGTCTGTCTGCCACCAGGCTGTATCTCATTAAACGTGAAAGTTACACAATTGAAATTTTCACTGATAATTTATTTCTCATGCCACTTCAACAACAAATATTGTAAATAAAATAATCATTTAAATCCCATACAACAAATATGTCTTTTTTTGTCCTTTATCATAGATAATGGTACGGAAACCTTCATTCGCTAGTGTGACAAGCACTAAGCCGGTTTTACAATCAAAATAAAACAAAAGATTACAAAATGCATTTCCTGTAACTGAAGTTTTACACTTTAATTGCTTGCTACATCAAAAACTTGCAATTGAGCTAAAAATAAATATTTTAAGCACAATTTTAAGGTTTTTATATTCTATTATTAGTAATTAGTGTCTATCAATTAACACTTTGAAGAAGTACCGACGTAGGTTTTTAAGTCATAAAACAATCAGTCGATTCATTGCAGGTACTTCCTTCAAAGCTTCCTGTAATAGGATGCGTGCATTTAACTACCATGATTGACCGATAACGACTCAATGATCATCATAAAGTCACCTTAAATCGACGGTAGTCACGACGAGTCTAATGACACTACGCACCACCACCTTCCGACAAGGTCACATCTGAATGACCACTAAAAGATCATTAAACAGGTCGTATAGATAATTTTTAACTTTGCCCATAGATTAAAAAAGAAATTAATAAGCATCCAAAAGTCCTGGGCATGGTCGTTACCTTTATGAAAAAGAGGTAGAAAAGAAAAACAAAAGAAGGTGTCATGTGGCTTTTGTTGAGGTTTTGGTTCATGTTCACTTTTAATTTGGCACCAATTATTTGTAAACTTAAAGTTTGTGTAATCTATTAATCATTTTGCGTATAAATTATACTTCCTACAAAGCATTTAGTGAAGAAAAAATATCTTATTATAAGTATATCATTTCTGAGTCCCTATTTATTTAAAACTATCAACCCGTCTCAACTTTGCAAGAGTTTAAAAACCTTCCTTATGAATCAACCTTGATGATGCAGTTTTAAGCTTTTTAATATAGATATATTAAAAAGCTTAAAACTGCAT
>JADGIL010000353.1:0-11928 GCA_020352625.1 Cactoblastis cactorum
ACTTATGAACATACGAGGTATATTCAAATGATATTAATATATGAAATATTTACTTTTGTACATGCAAGTGACAAATAAAATGATTTTTTTTGCTTTCTATTATTCTTTTTAAGTGTCTCTGTGCATTTCAGGCAAAAATAATAAATGTACAGACAAAATATTTTTACTGTTTAATTATATGTATAGATTATATACTTTGATTGTAAGAGCTAATCTTCAGAAATACTGATCCGATCATGATAATTTAATCACAAACAAAAAGCACCACTATTGTGGAGTGCTATGGGCTATATTTTAACACCCAAAAAAGTGGGCACAGCTTGGCTAGTAAATTATATACATATATTTCCATGCTGGTATGGGAGCAAAAGAAAAACATCAACAACCTACCAATAAATCCAAATCTCTATTCAACAGATAAGCTATAATTTTACTAGGCCTGGCCTATGATTCGATAACTTAGGACTAACATACATATATAGGTTAAAGACATGATACTGTATTAGTTTTGAGACAGATAATTCTTCTGTAAAAATATCTGATTAAATAAGAGTTACGTAAAAACAAATAAGAAATGTACTAACAAGTGGGAGTTCCGTTTGCTTTAAAACTTGCAAAAATTTGTTTATGTTATCAGTGTGTTTAAACTGTAGACCCATGATCTGAAATATAA
This sequence comes from Cactoblastis cactorum, assembly GCA_020352625.1. Classification (NCBI taxonomy): domain Eukaryota; kingdom Metazoa; phylum Arthropoda; class Insecta; order Lepidoptera; family Pyralidae; genus Cactoblastis; species Cactoblastis cactorum. The sequence goes on from JADGIL010000353.1 coordinate 674, forward strand.
AAATTACATTGTATTAGACTGCAAATTATTAAAAAACAAACATTACATAATTAGAAATTATTTAATATAATATTGGTATTAATCCATCTAGCTTGGTACATAAACATACATGCCGAAATATATACATATATTAATCATTATTATTTTAAGTTTTACAAAAATAAATGCTTGTTTAATAACAATAAAAACACATACAGTTGTAACAGGTATTTTAAAATAGAAGGCTATTATGTTTAATCACATCAGTAATCAAATGTACACTGTGAAAGACATTGATGGCATGGAAAGGGTTAATATTTAACAAAGGAAAATCCATATAGTAAAAGAGCATATAAACCAAGGAAATGAGTCACATATAAATGCACAGTTTACTTGGGATTAAAAAAGTAAGAATAACACAACATATTGTACCTTATAACGTCTCTGATCAATATCAAAAATTTTGTTGATGGGAAGTGACTCAGGTGCTATAAAGTTTGCCAACTTTGCCAAATAGACACCATTCCTCAGACTCTCCTCGAACTCTGTGGGTGGCGGCAGGCATTCTTTAAGACAAGCTTCCATCCAAGTTTTGGCTTCTTCTAATCTACAGAGATACTCATATGCAACAGTTCTTTGTCGAATAACATCCATTTCTTGTCCAGTTTTCCGAACTTCGGAGTCGCCTAAAATTCAAAATAATTAGTATTAATATAATACAGAAAAGAAGATTGATTTAAAACTCGAAAATGATTACACACAGTTGTCTATTTTCCCAATAAATATTTCATTCATAGCAGTTTCGTTGCTCATTACGGAAACCATGTTGATAATTATTTTCTGCTAATCAAATCAATAAACCTTCCCAGACACCATATGAATTACTTTTATTGTTATCCTACTACCTAGTTCACACGAGTTACTTATATAATATCTAAATCTACATGAAAATTGTCCAATTTAAGTTAATAATTCACAGTTTCGTTTTCATTTAATCAAATCAACCAACATTTTCAAATTCATAATGTCGGTTATAAAATAGATGACATTTTAATATGAATGACACTGACAGATTAATAATTCCAATCAACAAGATCTATTTCTTTTATTAACAGACTTCAAAAAGGAGGTGGTTCTCAATTCGGATAGATTTTTTATGTATGTACATCGATTACGCCGATGTTTCTGGTCCGATTTACGTAATTCTTTTTTTATTCGACGCAGAATGTCTGCCATTGGGTCCCTTATAAATTTTATCCATTTTGGCCTAGTAGTTTTGATTGTAGAAGCAGTTTTGATAAAATTTTATATTTCTCCATGCCTTTTTTTTAGGGTAATGTAATAAAAAATATTATTAATAGTAATAAAAAAATATTACTAGCTTTGTGAATTGACGAGCTCTGTTAGGACGATGACGGTTCCGAAACCCGGCCAAATTAACATGGATTTTTTAAAATACAACTTGATATTAAAAAAAATAAAGTACAGGAAGTAAAGTAGCTTCATTCTACCGATATGAGGATATTGCGTTGGACGACCGGGGTAACAGGGATGGATAGGATTAGAAACATTTATTTTAGAGGTAAATTGAAGGTGTGAATGAGAAAGTACAGAGTCAGCATGTAACTAAAAGGACCATAAATATGGAGGTGAATGGTTTTCGAGGAAGAGAAAGACCATAAATCAATGAAAACCAATTATTAATATTTACATAATTGTAATATATTATTTTGATCGATCCCGTAGGGTTCATTGCAAACTTCTCCTAACTTCCCCGCCCTCCCCGGGCGGGCGCTTTTATAGGCCAGCAATGCTTCTGTGACCCCGCCGGTGTTGAAGCTGTCTATTGGCGGCGATGAATACTTAACATCACGTGACCCGCATGCTCGTTTGCCTCCCTCTTACATAAAAAAAAACAATATATGATATACTGATGAACAAGTAGTTACAGACGTTCGGATTTGGTTAGACCATGGTTAAAGACACGTTGGACATCATTGGTTAGACGCTTAGCGCATTTACCTATAGAGAAGGCAAAACTACGCGTTCCCCTCAGCAAAAATTCGCGGCCATGTGACCATTCGCGTTATATAAAACTAGTTCGTTATATAAAACGGTCGGCATTATTTTGTGCCAAGACGTGTCGTCGATAAGAGCTTGCAAAAATTTGTAAATTGTGCTGTTTACATGTGTAAAAGGCATTTTGCTACTTAAAATTTGCATAACTAAGGCATTTCTTAACACATGTAAGTATAAATTACCCACCAACAATGTTTAATTTAAATACAATCTCAAAATGTTGTTAATGTCATTGCGATATCTTTTCAATAGAAAACTATCGTTTACGTTAGTAGCTGGAACGCAGTAGAGGGGATTTTTTTAAGTGTGATATATTTTTCTATGTGTGAGTTTGCAACAAAACGAAAGTTGTTAGTGTATTTAGTTATGATGATTGCATAGCACAGGCTAGTAGTATCGGGCGGGATCCACCTAGCCTGGGTAAGATCAAAACGTCGTTCCCATCGCAGACGCTAATAGTCGTGTTTGAATGCTAGCAACGTGCGTTTCTCTTTGATTTTTTCAGATTTTTAGTATAAGAATGGTGAAATGTGCCGTTACTTGTCGCAAACATGATACTAAGAAACACAATAAATTGAATTCCTGTATCACATTTAATCAGTAAGTCGAACTTAATACTTATTTTACGAAAACAAATTCGGAATCGCGGGGGTGAAGAAGACACGGGAGGCGGGAACACACAGCCGCGCTGGCGTCGCCATCCCGCCGCGTTCCATTAGAGATGAGACACTACAACGCTGTAGTCGATTGAAGTAATTTAACACTCAAAATAGATAGATTTAAGAACAGTGGGACGGCGGCCCCTTTACTTATTAAATTAAACCAGAGCATTACTTTATAATACGATATTCATTTCCGAGATAAAACATTATTTCGAGATATGGGCATTATTTGCAAGATAACAAAACTACGTTGCGGGAATAAGCTAGTTTAATGATAGAAGTTGAAACTTTTTGATCCAAGGTAAAATTAAAACCTATTTTAAATGTTATATGACTTATAATATGACTGTATCAAAACGATTTTAACGTTAAACAACATTTAAACAAAAATAATATTTTGCCTTTAAAATTAATTTATTACAGTTAAAATATGGATGAAGAAATTTTTGAACTTAAACCCAAAAAGTTATCTTTAGAGCTTTGTAAATGCTTAATTGATGCTCCATCTTCAGAAGAAGTTGTTATACCACCTCGAAAACAAAAAATTTTGACTGCAGCAGCTAGAACTGAAAATTATTTACGTGAACGTCGCATACCAGAGCTTATACGATTTATTTTTACTAAAGTGGTTGCCGATGCACCTAATAGACCAATGGTCTATCTAGAGAAACTGCTTGATGATTGTATGTTTTTTCGTGCAGGTCATGGATCTCCGCCTGTAATATATGAAAATGAGTAAGATTCTTTCACTCATATGCTGCTTTTAGGTTATTTTTATGCCTAAAATATATAAAACTTGCATTACAGTTGTACATGCTATGAATAGTTTGTTTAAGAACACGGTAGCAGCAGCAAGCTTACAAAATAGTTTTTGTAAATTTTACATAATTTGTTACAGCCATTTACGAGCCGTCATCAAGAGTTTTGATCCCGGACAACGTGGTTGGTTAAGCTGTGGCCAAGTTCGTCGTGCATTCAACACATTGGGATTAACACCACCTGCGTATCTTCAGGATAGAATACCTTGTGAAGTCGTGTATGATCTTCTACGAAATACTCAACATGAAGAGTTATATAATTTGCTCTCTGCAGGCACAAACAGTGAGCAACGTAGTATCGATTCCTAAATAAAATGGTATCGTTTTTGTATTTTTATACTCTTATTTAGCATAATTTGATTTTTAAAATGTGTCAAAATATTGAATAAGTTGTAATAAATTATGTACAAAAACTGCTCTTTACTTTAAATAATTCTCATTGGGAATTTAAGCCATCCATCTATATAGACAATTACTAATGGGTCATTATGCTGAGGGATCATGCTTAGGCTAGCACTATCGAGCGAGAACCAGTAGGCGCGGGCAAGAACAAAATGTCGTTCCTATCGCGAACTAGGGATGGCGACTCTTTCCAAAAAAATTGATTTGTAAACCGATTCGAACCGAAGATTAATAAAATGATTCACAACAAATTACTAATTAAAGAGTTTTTACTACTAAATCAAAGTAACAAGTATTAAAAAATATATTTATTTCAGATACATTAAATCGATTTAAAAAATGTTTTTTTTTGTTCCACAAAATCGTTTCTACTATTAATCAATATCAGATCGCCATGCCTATCGCGAACGCTAATAATCGTATTGGAGTGGTAATAAAGTGTGTTTATTTTCGTTTTTTTATATATTTTTGAATAAAAATGGTCAAATGTGCAGTTCGTTGTCGCAAAAATTATACTAGGAAACACAATAAATTTAATTCCGATATCACATTTTATCAGTAGGTTGAATTTGATACTTATTTTTACGAAACCAAATTCGGAATCGCGGGGTTAAATGCAAAATTATTATAGCATAAACATAAAGTATGTAATATATCACATCTAAACTAAATAAAATTTGAATATTTAAGTACCTACCAACGGATCGAAATCGAATAAGAAAAATAATTTTATTAAACAAAATTTAAGTCTTCTGAAGCTAATGTGATTCCTGTTTCAGTCCTCTGTATCCACATACAAGATAAATGTAATATGTATGTGTGTAAATAAATTAAAACAAGAAATATTCAAATAAATGTTTAATATAAATGTAGGAATGTTGTATAAGCTTGTTACAAATTAATGTTTATGAAATAAAAGATCGTGTTTAGCCAATAATCCATACATATAATAAAAGTGAAGAAGTGCGAAATATACATTGGATATTGGAGAACGAATCTGCAGTTTTGGAAATTTTTGTCTGTCCGATTTACTTAAAATTTGGCATGCAAATACCTTACATGCCGAGGTAACATTTTATATATATATTTTATCCAGGTAAATTGTCAGGCTCCCGTAGGATTATCAAAAAACTAACTATTGAATTGGTTCAATAGTTCAATATCCACTAGACCGATTTCCTTGAAATTTTAATTGTAACTGTACTAAATTTTTATTTCTTACAATCGATTGTTTCTTTGGTCAAAATCAATGACAAGACAAATTATTGAAATGTCAATTTGTTGTCGAATCGACGCTTCTCTTTTGCTCTTTGCTTTTCCCAGTATTATTACTTTACTCTTTGTCTTTGCTGTTTAAACGAAAAATATTGTATGATTACACTTCATGCTCGTGTTTTTATTACATTGTATACAATCTGTAAATCAAAAATCCAATGAATGTAATTTTTATACGTTGATGCAACTAGCAATGTTTTTAGTTGGCATTTGCATTCATTTAGTGTTTTTATTTTCTATATTTGATATATATTTTAAATCTCCAATTGTTAAAAATGTTATTCCATACAAACCTCTTCATAATGCATTGGCCGAGAGACTTGTTCTATTTGTAGTTGACGGATTACGAGCGGAATCATTTCTTAATCATACAACCATGCCATTCCTAAGGTAAAGACATATGCCACAGTATTTTTAGCCAAATAGATAGTAATTTAATTAGGGCAAATTGTTTTTTTATTTTATTCATAATTTCACCGACTTTTTTTAGATCAATAGCAAATTCTGATGGAAGGTGGGGTATATCTCACACTCGTATGCCTACAGAATCAAGGCCTGGTCATGTGGCTGTTATAGCAGGCTTTTATGAAGATCCATCCGCTATACTTAAAGGATGGAAAGAGAACCCAGTTGATTTTGATTCAGTTTTCAATCAGTCTTTATATACTTGGTGCTGGGGTACTTATGATATTATTGAAATATTTACAAAAGGATCAGTCAGTAATCACATATTTTCCAAAAAGATGGATCCATATGACCAAACATTTAGTAGTGATAAAAATACAACACTCTTAGATGCATGGGTATTTGAAAATGTTAAACAGTTTTTCCAAAATGCTGAAGACAATATTGAATTGTATGAAAAGTTGCAACAAAATAAGATAATATTCTTTTTACATTTGTTGGGAACTGATACTTCTGGCCATACTCATAAACCTAAGTCACAGTAAGTTTTTTCTTATATACTGATTATGGATTGAGGAGTAATAGATATAATATGAATAATATTTTTTTAAGGAACTTTTTATCAACAATCCAGTTTGTTGATGAAGGAATCAGAGAAATTGAAAAAATAATAAAAAAATTCTATAATGATGATAATAAGACAACATTCCTAATGACTTCTGATCATGGAATGACTGACTGGGGTATGTACCATGGTATTTTGTCTTAATACTATTTATGATTGTGAATAAGTAAACTACGAACCCATCGGCTGACCTGCACTTCCTGATGGAGCTAAGCTGGCTGGAAGGATAGTCAGCCACAGCTCCCCTCGTAAAAGAAGCCCACTTTGAGGCCTAATTGCGGAAAACTGTCCTCACGACAGTAAGTAAACTACGTTTATTTTTTATGTCAGAGGGAGGCAAACAAGCAGGCGGGTCACGAGATGATAAGTGATCACTGCCGCCCATACCACACTCCCACACTCCTAAACTCCCACAGAAGACCGACGCCTATCCACCTCCATGCTCCGTCCGGTGAGTGGAAGAGCCAGAGGCCCAAGTGGGGGGCTTTTTTAAGGAGGGGGTGTTTTATAGGCCGGCAACGCTTCTGTAACCACGCGGGTGTTGCAGTTGTCTATGGGCGGCGGTGATCACTTAACATCTCGTGACCCGCCTGCTCGTTTGCCTCCCTCTGACATAAAAAAAATAATAATACATTAAACATATAATAAAATTAAACCTGTATAAGAGAGATATTTAAGAAAATAATATGTAGAGGCTTTTTATAGGGTCTATAGAAGCCAAAACGATTGTTTTTAGAATTTTTGTCTGTCTGTATATTTGTAAGCGCATCACACAAAAACTACTGGATGGAGTTTGTTGCGATTTTCACTATTGCATTGTAGGCCTAACTTAAAATACAGCATAGGTTTCATCTTGAATTACGCCACTTAGAATCAGAGATATTGACAATAAAATTAACGCTTCCGACGACGTCGCGAGCATAAGCTAGTGAATGATTATTTGTTTGACTATCATTATTTAACCACTGCACAGTAGTTCAATTTAAATGGATTTTTTAACCTTTAATCAAAAGAACAAGAACATGATGATACTGGCCTAAAGTTTAAAAATATAGGAATCACGCAGAATGTATGCCATTGGGTCCCATATAAATTTTATCCATTTTGGCCTAGTAGTTTTAATTTTAGAAGCAATTTTGATAAAATTTTATGTACCTTGATGACTTTTTTTAGGATGATGTAATATTACTAGCTTTGTGAATTGACGAGCTCTGTTAGGACGATGACGGTTCTGCAACCTGGCCAAATTAAGATGCATTTTTTTTAATTACAACTTGTATTGAAAAAAATAAAGTACAGGAAGAAAAGTAGCTTCATTCTGCCGTTATGAGGATATTGCGTTGGACGATCGGGGTAACACGGATGGATAGGAATAGGAACGTTTATTTTAGAGGATTTGAAGGTAGCGGCTGTGAATGAGAAAGTACAGAGTCAGCATGTAACTAAAAGGAACATGAATATGGAGGTGAACGGTTTCCGAGGAAGAGAAAAACCATAAATTAATTATTAACATTTATATTACACTAAAAAGCGAAAAATAAATAAAACTACGTTTAAAAAAAAACCGACTTCAAATGTGCGTATTGTACACAAGAACTAAAAAGAATAAAATAATAATATTTAGCGTTATTTTCAAATAGTGCGTAGGTAATTATTGTTATATACAAACTATATTTTATCACTGCTTGAAGTCGGTGCCTTTGGAATGCCGTAAATCCAATAAAATGGGGTACCTAATTATACTTCAATCGTTATTACTTGATGGCGCTGCTGTTTTTAAGAGGCACCAACTTCAAGCGGTGATAAAATATAGAGTTTGTATATATACTTACGCACTATTTGAAAATAACGCTAATTATGTACAATACGCACATTTGAAGTCGGTTTTTTAAACGTAGTTTTATTTAAGTAATACATACTATGTTAATACTGTTACATTTTATAGGATCTCATGGAGCTGGCCTTGAACATGAAACACAGACTCCTTATGTAATTTGGGGAGCTGGAGTGAAGCAAAAAGAAACTGCAAAAATTGATCCAAAAAGTGTTACTATGTCTTTAGAACACAGATTGGACATAAACCAAGCAGATCTGACTCCACTGATGGCTAGCGTTTTATCAATACCAGTTCCTGTGAACTCTGTGGTAAGATGACGACTTTGAAGAGTTTAACTTATTTTCAAAGTCCATGAACATGAATAATCGAAATTACATATATTTCCTTTTACATTACATTTTCTTTAGGGCCAGCTTCCTGCGGACTTGTTAAATCTAAATAAAAGTCAAAAAGCCAGAGCAGTGTATAGTAATAGCAGACAATTAGCATCACAATACAATACTATGAGATTAGATGTGGAGAGAAATGTATTACCTGTGTTCTATAAACCTTTTGAACCTTTCAATGAACAAAAGTATCAAGAAATTATTGCCTTCACAGAGAATATGCTGGTTGAAGAGGTCAAAAATGATGAACAATTCGAAAAACTAATTCTTCTGAGTGAAGAAATGATGAATTTGAGTCTCGCGGGATTGAATTATTATCATAATTATTATCAAAGGCCTTTACTTGTTCTAGTCACTTTATCATTTGTTGGATGGATAGTTTGTTTATTAAAATTTCTATTAGAACAAAATATGAATACAGAAGCTGACTCTGCAAACTTTTACCGACATAGTATTCTGTTAATTAAAAAGCCAGTATTCTTAATAATCTTGATGACATTGTCATACCTTATATATGGTAAATGTATAATTTATTTTTATTATTTGGATATGAATAGTCATATGTTTGAAAATACTAATAACCATTTTGCAATCTAATTTCAGTGCAAAACTTACCAGTACAGTATTACATATATGTCTTAATGCCAGTGGCATTATGGGCATATGCCATATCACCATTCAATATTTGGTTGCATATATTTAGAAGCTTTGTTAAAAGAAGGCTGTGTAAAAAAATGACACATATATTGTGTTATTTTATGGGATCTTTAGCATTGGTAAGATTTAATTTAATGTATGCATATAAAAACAGCCATACTAACATCTGTTTGTTATGATAATAATAGAATTTTAATAAAAATGCTTCAATGATGATAGGATTTTTTTTGCATTTTATCCAGAATAAAAGATTTACATGTCTTAAAAAAATATATACAATATGCCATAGCAGATATGACGATTCATTTGTCTCTTTAACATTGTATAACACTAAAAGTCTCTAAACAATATTTTAATATTGATATTAATATGTTTGTTATTTTTAGGGTATGTCATTTACTCATCGATGGATGTTGAGTATTCCTCTGTTGAGCATGGGGCTGTGGCCATTCATTTCTTCAGTACAATTAAATTTTACAAAACCTTTATACATCATGTGGCCTATAGGCTGTATTCTGCTTAGTATATTTTCTTTTACGCCTGTTGTAGGGAAAAGTACCTTTATAGAATTGGTGTAAGCATTTTTATTAATTTTTTTCTAATAGAACATATTTTTAGTATCATCAAGTATTATAATTTTATTTTTAGACTGACTGCTGGTTTTGTTTGGTTAATAGTAATGCTGGTTTATATCTCAAAAGTTCTCTTACCTGTGCATGGTGAAGATAATAAGAGAGATTTAATACTTACAGTACTGCAAATAGCATTCTTGATTTTAAGTCTATACAACATTTATGTGCAGTCAGTGAGATTTGATAAGGGCACACCAGTGTCAAATACACATCAGATGTTGGCTTGGATGACGTCAGGTAAAATTGAATATCAATACAAATAAAGGTATCTTCTCTGTTTCAAAAATACAACATAGTTTTCTACAGCAAAAATGTAATCATTTTTAAAATTTCTGTTTGTTGATCCAGAGTATTCTTCCTAATAGCCTGTGTTAAAAAGCATCGAGCGGTGAGCAACACTGACGAAACTGCGGGCTTATGCCCGCAATTGAATGTTAAATATATATTTTTTTTGTAGTTGTTATTTATTTAAGATCTAAATATTTTTTAGAACATTGACTATTTATTGTATTATATTTCAGTGATATCTCTTATAATGCCTGTGGCATTTTCCAAGAGATTAATTTGTCGATTGATGGCGATCAATACCTCACTATTAATATTTTATCTCCTGCTCTCAGTGTCGCATGAGGGGTTATTTATGGTTGCATTAATCTTAAATGTAACTAGTTGGCTGTTTATTGAGTTAAAGTTTCTAGAGATGAAGAATTTGAAAGTAAGATATATTTTTAAATCTTCAATAGTTTTCGTCTGGCTACCATATCTTCAACAGATAACTAGCCTAGTTACAAGTTTGTAACTATTATACATCTTTAACTATGAATAAAAAATATGTACTTTATGAAACATTATTATTGTAATATTTAAAATAAAATTTAGACAGCTGTTGATCTCAATAACTAACTTTTATTTTCAGATAATAGATCTAACATTTGAAGAGATAGAAGACCAACCAACACAAATAATAAGTATTGAACGCAGTATTAGCAATGAAGATTTTAGGAGATCTTTTATATTTGTATCCTTTGAATTATTCCTTTGCATACTTGTATGTAGTATTTTTATAATGTTCCATAACAAGCTCAATGTTTATCCCTGGTAGAAATCGACATGCAACAAAGGCGTTTGGAGATTGATACTACTGATATTGATACTACTTATTAAATAAATACATATCATAAATTCAAAGTTACTTTCTAACACTCATAAAATATTCATTTTTCGGAGGTCGTCAGGTATTCCTATTTATTTTCGGCAGAAAATGGTGTATAGCAAACTCATCTTAAGCTAGAATGAAAATAAATAAAACTACGTTTAAAAAAACCGACTTCAAATGTGCGTATTGTACACGAGAACTAAAAAGAATAAAATAATAATAATTAGCGTTATTTTCAAATAGTGCGTAAGTAATTTTTATATACAAACTCTATATTTTATCACTGCTTGAAATCGGTGCCTTTGTAATGCCGTAAATCTATGATGTATTATGTTTTATGAA
>JADGIL010000356.1:2853-14362 GCA_020352625.1 Cactoblastis cactorum
GCTTTTATATATATAGATTACTAGCACTAAAATAGTAATTTTATATATTTGTGTATAAAAGATTATTCAAGGGGTATTTTTAAGAGGTAAGTGAGCTATTTATATCCCTACTTACATTATAATTCTAATTTAAATATAAAATTTAGAAGTACATTAAGATCATTCCGTTTTACATATACATGTAAAACATGTGTACAAACATCCCTATGGCGTATGACTACGAGCTATGATGAACTTGCCTAACTCGACGCCTTTTAGACTAGAGCCGAATTTTAGATCGCTGAAACATCACCAAATTGATAAAAAATATACAGTGAAACAAAAAATGCAATTTGTATATGGCTCGTAAATTGGATCAATTTAAATTGATCATTAACTGCAACCAAATTTCCCAATTAAAATTAAACCATTTCTTGTATATCCTCGTCATTCCCCACGCTTAGTAATGACGTATCGCTCAAAGCCAAAAATCCGGGAGAAATGTCCGAAGGCAATAACTTATCGACTGCAGAGTAGAGCAATGAAAATAAAACTGTACCTTCGTCAAATCGGGCCCCCAGAGAGCAGATAGCGGGCGCAGAAGTCGCCCGCATTAATTCAACTTTTAATGGATACTACCCAGTGTCTCCCAGAGGACTACCTTTGTCATCGGCCGATGCTGGCCGTTATCATCTGAATTTTATACGTGTATTTTTATGAATAAAACTTGTGATTGCGGAACTGTGCTTTTGAATTTAAATAGCTGTTTCCAGCGAGTGTAACTAGTTTTAGTTTCTCCGTGTTTGTATACCGTGTGGACAGGGATTTGTTTTGTTTGCTTCCGTTTTATTTTATGAACATGGCTCGGACTATCAAACATTGAGCTTAAATGTTAAAGCTGGAATAGTGAAAATCTTACATTTTATAGTTGCATACTGAATCAAGTAATGGATAAGTACATAATCATAATATATAGGAAAATGCACGTTTTAATAATAATATAAAGTGAGGTATTACTCCTCCCGCGCTGACTGTAAAAGTCAATCAAGAGATAGGGCTTGAAACAAGAATTGTCATAGGCGATGGGCTAGCAACCTGTCACTATTTCTGAATCTCTATTCCACCAATAAACTCGCCATTTTGTTAAACCTGTAGCCTTTGATTCTCGCGACTCTCGGCTCTGTCTACCCCGTCTAAAGGGATAAATACATGATACTGTATTTGTGAGGGTGAGAGAGAGAGTGTACATCACTATTTAAATTTGTAAAGGGACTAATAATTCCAATGTAACAAATATAGCAAGCAGGCTTTGTTCATGATGTTAAACTGAATCAGATATATTAGCAAAATATCAAGGATTGCATGAATAAATTATCTTTACTTCTATGTTTATGCTAAAAGGATAGGTGTAATTTTTCTAGTAGTCAACACTACTCATATCAATCATTAATATAAAAGGTCAAGGTCAAAATTTGTCACTGACATCAATATTGTCGCATCTGCGAAATTCCCGCCATAATCTCTGGCAATTAAGAGCAACCCGACGAGCTACGAATTGCCAGATAAATTTCAATTAGTGGTTTTTTATTGGCGATTTTATACGCAGTTGAACTCCGATCGCCGTTACATAGTTCGGAACGTTTTTAAAAGTTCTCCAACGAATTTGCTGAGTACATTAAACTTTCGTCGGTTAAGTTGGTAATTTAATAGTCTGATCGTCTCATAAATACGACAGAGGTTGATTTTCTTGCTTGTTGATTAAAATGGTCGAATTAAAATATAATATAAATATAATAAATGGTATTTGATATTTCATTTATGAAACTTTTCTGGATAAAAATATAGTTCTCCCCGTTTTACATACATATGGCAACTTTTAAGAACTGCGTCATGAATGGGCCAGCTCGTCCGGGGAAGTACCACACTCCCACAGAAGATCGACGCCTAAATGGCGTACATTAGCCGCCATGCTCCGTCCGGTGAGTGGAAGAGCCGGAGGCCTAACTACCCCACCCTCCACTTTTTTTTTATAGGCCGGCAAAGCTTCTGTAACCCCGCGGGTGTTGCAGTTGTCTATGGGCGGCGGTGATCACTTAACATCGCGTGACCCGCCTGCTTGTTTACCTGCTCCCTCTGTCATAAAAAAGGCACCAAAAGGCATCGCAATATGACGATGCTATAAAAGCTAGGTCGTAGCAGATACATATGTACCATATTACAAAGCCCCTATGGTGTAGTACTACGAGCTATGATGAACTTGCCTTTTAGACTCGAGCTGAATCTGATCGCTAGCACATCACCGAATTGATAAAAAAAAGTGATACAAAAAAATATCAATTTATTATGGCTCGTAAATTGGGTCAATGTAAATTGTTTATTCCATTCCATCCAGCAATTTATGTTTATAACTGTTAGAACCCACAAATTACTACACTATTATGTCAATAACTCTAGTAATGCTTTCATAAATATTTCATTTAGTGTTGGTTTTAGTAATTCCAAATTAATACATACATGTTATTAAATACTATAGAATACTAAAACATTTTCTCTTTCATTTCGATGTAAATAATTTGCATAATTAAAATGAATTGATTAATATACCTATTGCTTTTCAATAATTTGTAATATTAATCAACATACAAATGAACTGATAATGACAGAAGACAAACAAAATATCATATGACATCTTTCTAATAAAAATAATACATGGCAATACATACCTTGTGTTGTAGGTTTATTAATAACAGACAATCGAAATAATTCATAAGAAACACAGAAAAAGTTGGTGAAAATAAGTACAAATATTATAGGTGAATGCGAAAGCGAATCCCGCATCCCCGGCAACAGACAGAAAGGAGCACCGTGGGGTTTTTAAGTCAGTAAGAGTCCGATATACCCTCGCCTCCCCCGAGCGGAGGGTATCCATGAGGATGATTCCCACGATAAAAAAGGGCGTAGGTGGTCGAATCTAGCACTTTATTACGTTAAACTGGCTTTGAAACTCACTACGCCATGGAAACCGGTTAATTAAACCTTGGAAAGTATTAACAATATTTATTTAATAAATTGAAAATTTTACTGTTACCATGAAAAGCAGTATTACTCGTTTCGAGGGCATAAACTTGACCTTGAATAATAATGGCGTCTCAATTCGACAGCGCTCAAGATCGCGATTGAAAAAATTAATCGTTACGCTTAGATTTTTTTGTGAAATATAATGTTATCGATTTTCTTTTTTGTTTTTAACCCCCGACTCAAAAAGAGGAGTGTTATAAGTTTGACGTGTCTGTCTGTCTGTCTGTCGGTCTGTGTGTCTGTCTGTCTGTGGCATCATAACTCCCGAACGCCTGCAGTGATTTCAATTTAGTTTTTTTTTTGATTAAAGGTGACTTATGTGCGAGTGTTCTTAGACATGTTTGATGAAAATCGGTTGAGCCGTTTAAAACTTGTGAGGAGTGAAAGTTCTTGTGACGGAGATTTTTTAAATTTTTAATTTAATTTTATTCTTACTTCATTCAATGATGTCGATAAAATAATAAATGATTAGAATTCTAACTATATAGATAAGGGTATGGCATTTTTAACTTTATATTCATCTGTTATATAATATGCAACAGATGAATATAAAGTTCTAAAATTATAAGTAGAATCGTAATATTTCTTTTTCTATGTAAGAGGGAGGCAAACGAGCAGGCGGGTCACGTGACGTTAAGTGATCACGGCCGCCCATAGACAACTGCAACGCCCGCGGGGTCACAGAAGCGTTGCCGGCCTTTAAAAAGCCCTCGCCCTCGCACCCTTTGCTACATAATATTAATATAAATTAAGTCAAGTGCAAGTCGGAATCACGAACGAAGAGTTCCATACTATCTTTAAATAAAACGTATTCACATTTTATATAACTAGGATTCAGATATATTTTAACTTAATATACATATAAGTATAGAAATACTTGTGTATCAACGCAGATATGCACATTTTCATTTTCAGATTCATTTTCTTTTCAATCTCAAAAAAATAATTAATATCTTTGCACGGTTATACTCACGTTCATTTTTAGTCGGTCAAGTGCACAAGGAACAGCCGCGCCGCGACGTTCCTAGTACTCGCCCTGAAGATGGCCTTCTGAATAGGTCGAAACGGTCGTCGGCGTGACCGACTAAAAATGAACGTGAGTATAACCGTCAAAGATATTAATTATGTCTTCTCGCGTGACTTTCAATCACTCAAAAAAATATATAATATCACTGAAATTTTTACAAAATTGATGGAGATATTTTCATCAATATCAAAATGTATAAAAGTCGTTATTCCACTTGATTCGTCTGATAAGCAAGTACATTTGTACCCTAAATTAGTGTAAATACTGATTAAAAGCTTTTTATATTTTTCGGAATGGAATAAAAATTACTGATCGAGGAATTTCAATCATAAAACTGCCACGCCAGACAGGTTTTCCGCTGAAAAAGTTTCTTGCGTATGCCCAAAAAGAATTCAAGATATTTTCCACAGAAATACGTTAAAAACGCTGATCGTTCAGAATTTGTTGAAAATTAAGTAATGTCTGTCTGTGCTCACGTCAGAGCCCACGCAGAAAAAAAAATGTTGTTCTTACTCTTTTTCTTTTCAGAATTATAACCTACATTTCAAAATATATACTCTCTTTCAAATAATATTTTTTTTAGTGAAAGCAAACGTCTGATTGACTCTAATATTTTTATCTTTGACACACACGAAACAAAATATAATTTTTTTGCAAAATAATTTAGTTTTTTTCTTTTTCAAGATTCTAAAATAGCTGGTTAACGGGTCGGAGCAACACAAGCGAAAATTATAATACATACATATATAATACAATTTTGGATTCTTGTACGTACAGTAAAGAAGGAGGAAAACGAGCAGGCGGGTCACGAAATGTTAAGTGATCACCGCCGCCTATAGACAACTGCAACACCCGCGGGGTTACAGAAGCGTTACCTGCTTATAAAAATCCTCCGCATTCCCCATTTTGGGGAGGGCGGAGAAGTAAGGCCTCCTGCTCTCCCACTCACCTGACGGAGCATGGCGCATACTAATATTATAAAGCGGTAGAGTTTGTATGGTGAAACGCGCTAATATCGGAAAGTACTGGTCTGATTGAAACAATTCTTTCAGTGTTAGATAGTCTATTTGTCCAGGGAAGCAAGAGGTTACTTTTTGTCCCGTTGCTCCCACGAGAACTGGAGCAATACAGGCGAAACCGCGGGGTGATGGCTAGTTTTTTAATAAAGTAAATTAGGTAGCCTCACGTGATGTTGACGCGGCTGTAATACCGAGATTACGGACACCTCGACCCTCTTCAACTTTGCATAACTATTTGTAATTGATATCCCCTTCCGCGACTAACTGGAGAAATTTCTGGCTACTTCTGAACTTTTCCTTCAGATAAACATCATCTTTGCTATTTAAACTTTTCCTCTTATGACGTAACTAAGGTGAGAATGTTCATGTTTGAAATGATCTGAGCTTTCGATAGAGATACTTATTATCAGAAAGCTGAAACTCAGTTCATCGTTCTCATATTTCGGTCTGCCTTAAGATTGAGATCTAAAAATATTTTACCAGCTGTACAATAGTAACATAACTATTTAGTTAAATATAGTAAATGCTAAATGTATTTATGTCTCTTTGTAAGCAATTTATTTTATATCTAGTTATTTATTTAGTTCTTACATAGTAGTATAGTTTGTTTGTTTGGCGATTCCTGATCCATAGGAAATATTTACTTCAAATTCAAAAATACCAGCGACCACATTTTGTTTGACAAAGTAACATAACGTTATATATGTCAAAATGATGTGAATTCTACTGGTTTATCAAAATATTCACACCTCACACATCTCAAATCCACACATGAATATGGCCATAACAGCTAAGAACTGCAGTCGTGTTCGTTTACGAGCTGCTCTGGGAGAACTACAATAATAGGGGAACTTCCTTGGCGACACTCCAGCATTAGGGGCCTTACTCTAATGAACGAAACCCAGCTATGATCACACACGACTAAACTTACTATTAGTATTGGAATCAGAAAATATAAACGGCTAATGTAATCATCTGCTTACTTATCTACATTTATATGGATAAATTCCTTTCTATCTATGTATATGTATACATAGATAGAAAGCTAACCTTATTATTAGGTATTATTATAATAATCAGCTGAAGTTAGACTTCATTGCTCTTTGTCTTCTGCAGGCTGCGCTTCATTCTCATTATCTCCTTTCTTATTATTGTCACTTAATTATCAAGAGCAATGTTACTTTCTTTATAACTAATGTGGTGTAGTGTTGATCTGAAAAATACTATATTTCTCTTTATTTTCTCTTTTTCTCCAAGATTTACTGTTTACTCTAAATTATTTACGGTTAGAAATATAAAAATCTTCATCGTGCAGTTTGCAAAGATTTATTTTTACCAGATTGCGGCAGAAGAAGTTATGTTTTTAACTTGTGTTTATTATGTCTAAACTGTCATTAAAATGCAAAGATATGAATATAAACAAATATCTATCTGAGTAAATCTCAGCTCTCCGTCTCGGGAAATAAGTAAAGACCTAAGAAATAAAACCAAATTACGCAGATTTCCCTGCATTCAGAACTGTGGATCTCAAGTGTATTTAATATCCTCCTAAGACCGTCGTAAAAATGGCGCATGGAGACATTAAACAGCTGACGTGCGGCGGCCGGCGCTGGAGCGACGCCAGCCTCGCTGGGTAATAATATGTTGTATATCTTGCGACTCTTTGTATGAGACCGTGTCCTTGATAATATTGCACGAATTACCTGCTGGGAAGCGATGTAAGAAGGTCATCTGCTACTTTGAGTCTGCTACTACCATCAGTTTGGGAATAAATCTGATCATGGATATCAATTAACATAAACGTACTACTTCCTACTGATGAAACAAAACGTTATGCAAGAAATGCATATGTATGATGCAATAAACTTATTGTATATTTAGTTTTGGAGAATAACACCCACAAGAGTAATTCTTACGCTTTTTGATCTAAATTGAGAAAGTGATTTTGTTGGAAAAGTGTTATTATTCTGTTGACGAATATTTGACATCTTCTAGAGTTTAATATAATTTTTTTTTATTGTTATATTATTATGATTATTATAATTTTACTTATTATATTATTGTCACTTACTTTTATCTATAAAATTTCAATACAATGTATTTTGTTAGGAAATAAATGAAATGAAATCATGTTCTCTCCATCATACGCGTTTTTTTCTTTCTATTTAGTAATATTTACTTGACGAACCAGACTTATCAGTAAAATAAAATATTCAGTTACAAAAACAAATGGAAATTTGTCACCGGGTATCACATTTCTGTACAAACAATGATATTTGTTATCGTTCCAATTGAGTCTTCTATTCAATTTTTATTTTAGTTTTTTGGTAATTTTTCTAGTTATTCGACAATATTTTAATACATTCACCAATTCGAATTCACCACATTAACTAAGCAATTTATTGAAAAGATTAAATTGTCCTGAATTTTAAATTTCATTACCGTCGAACGTGTAGCATGACATTAGCGCATAGAAAGACTAGCTGATGAATATTCTTCCTCATCTGGCGGACAAAAGCTTTGTGAATCGATTACCTGTGAACTATTATATCTAAAGGTTGAAGTCGGCAGAGAATGGCTAATGACGCCTTTTGTGCCGGCCTAGATATTTATGATGGCAAAGAATTTATCAGAAGGTGAACTCAATGAAATTTATAATTAAAATTGACATTTTTATTTATTTTAAAATTGACTCTTCTCACAAACGATATGATAAGAAACTACTTTTAGAACTTTCTCGAAAGTGCTAATTTCCATTCACGAATTTTCATTTTTCTGTTCAGCTAACTTTATGTCATTACCATTATTACATAGCAAAGTTTAATTATTTTCCTCATCTGAATGATAAATTACAAAAAATATATCATCAATTTTTTTTAAAGACTTGTGTGATAGAAGTAGGTATAAAATATAATTATAATAACATTCTGGTAAATGTTTGCTGTGGTGACCCTAAAACTGAAATTAATTTATGATTCAGATGAATTCGAGAGCTGGCGAGCTAGAATTATTGATAGCTACTTGATACCGAGTACATGCGCTCAGTATAGTGTTACTCTCTTGTGATTGTACTCGGTAACCTGTACACAAAAAATATTATATCATTTCGTTATAGTTATCGTAACCATCAAGTTTTTAATTTAAAGGAATTTATTAATGTATGTATTTACAATATAATAATCACATTATTTTTCACGGCCAACTTATATTTTTAAATAAATAAATTTCGATATAATATGTAAATTATGGCTAGATTAGTTGAAATATAATGGGTGTAACAAATATCAGAACTTTGTATTAAATAGTCATTATAAGTGAAATGTATCATTTATGAGCCAATAAAGATCTTTGTACTTAGCTTGGATATTATACTTATTATGAATTATTTGATTATTGAATCTTTAGAACTATCTCGTGCAAAATGGCACCAATTTTGGGTAGCGTTAAAGCTCATTAACAGACTAACTTTCAACACAACACCCGCAAAAGCATAATTTCGAAACATTGTTTTACAATTAGGACACGCTAGTATTCTCGTAGGACTTGCAGTTGTAGCTAGATGTAATGTATGTCTATTTACATAATTAATTTACAAAAGACTAAAGTTTCTTTCCCGCTTTTGAACATCAAACTCCTACTGACTCTACATTTGCGAATACAAAACACGTGTTGCAAAGAAACGGGTTCTACGGGTTCTAATTAACCACGAGAGGAAATATTAATTAGGAACACCCTACTTTCACTTAATTAGGTATTTTCACTCGGAAATATTAAAAGATGATGACAAATGACCAAATGAAAAAGTTATTTTTTACTAGCTAAGTTGAAACCTGTAAAGTTCGAAATAATCTTCACTTTTTTAATTAAATTTCGTACACGACTACAGTAAAAGCTTGAATAGCATATAAAGTATATTTATTCTATTTTTTTTACCAACGTACTAAGTTACCCACAGCCTGAGGACACCTGTGACACCAAGAGTGTCACACAACCCTGAAAAATCAATCACAACTTTTTTAAAACACTCAATGAAATAAAATTTATCAAATCATAAAAAATGCAATTGCCTAGGAAACAAATCATATACTCAACAAGTCTTAGTACAGCAATTAAATTTATTTAATTTTATCTAAATTAAAAATCAAAATATTTATTCAGAAATTTGACCTTTAAACCTTTTATAGACTTCATTGACAGAATATGAATAAAAACTTGATTTATTTCATGCATCTTAATTGGATCAGGTAAGGTTAATATTTTCATTTATTCAGTGCAGAGATACTACACAAACACAAGTCTTCCTATTGGAGCAGGGGTTCCCAAACTTTAGTGTACTGCCCATTATGAGAATAATTTCTTTTTTAGCGCCCCCATTTTTTCACCTACTTAAAAATCACTATTCTATACAACGCTCACATTTTCTTTATCTCTTACTGTCCCCTTTATGCCTGCAGTGCCCACAAGAGGGCGTTATCGCCTACTTTGGAAAATACTATATTAGAGTACCTTTTTTGCTTTTACCTTTTAGAAAAGATTTCAATATTTTTTTATTGGTGCATACCGCAACGCCATTCATGATCAACACCCATTCCCATCGGAACCTCCTCACCAGGTTTCTGCAGAAAGCTAATTAGCAAAATAATTGTCAGTGTAAATTAAATTGAGCTAACCAAACAACCGGCGCTGCAGTAACGAACGAGACGTACTTGCATAGATTTTACGAGTGTCTATTTGCATAAATTACAACTAGCATTTTGTCAGGGAGTGTCAGTAAGACCGATTATTATTTTCATTTCTATAGTACATCGTTTTAACATGTAATGTAAAACGTAGCTTCAAAAGGCTCGCGAAGTATTTTTATTAGCTTTTTCTATAAGTCTGTTGTTTAAGAGTCGAGAGTGTTGTCGTCTAGTATTCTGGTCGTGTGATAAAATTGTCGATTTAAACTTTTTAGGTAAATAAAGAGAGTCACGTCAGATACCTTCAGATAACTTGAAAATTTTGGAATAAAATCTCTAGAAATAAACGCATTCGTTATTCCGTTTCGAGGTAACAATTACAATAATCTTAATTATTGAATAAAAAAGTTGTATACATTTTTTCTTTATCGAAATCGACTGTTCTATACATAAAAAAAACATCAGATTTAGGAATAAATGTAAATATAGTAATTATTTATTGTATATTTAATGTTAACGCCATTGACCTTTTTTCCCATTTCC
The DNA here is from genome assembly GCA_020352625.1 of Cactoblastis cactorum. Classification (NCBI taxonomy): domain Eukaryota; kingdom Metazoa; phylum Arthropoda; class Insecta; order Lepidoptera; family Pyralidae; genus Cactoblastis; species Cactoblastis cactorum. The sequence continues at coordinate 13,179 of JADGIL010000356.1, forward strand.
TGTCGGGGGTCTGCTGGAAGAAATGTCTTAAGAAATAAGCAGCACCTATGTACCACATTTATTAAGTTACTATTGTTCCTTTTTAACATATCTGCTTACATGAATAAACAAATAAATAAAATTTAAAATTTTACTCATCTGACGGTATGTTTACCTTTACGTCACAGAGGTCATTAATAAATAACGTTTTGGACATGTTCTCAGACATTTTTTATTACAACAAAATTACAAGCCATACTGCTCAAAAGCTACATACATAATAACACCGAGCCCGGCGACATGTTGAACAAAACGAGTGTATCACACATTTTTCCGGCTAATCCCGGGAAGAGCGGGCCTCCACACGGCGTAATCTGATGGCGCGAGTGAATCGCATTGAAATTAAGTGAAAGACCAAACCCGGGACTCCTTGTAGGCGGAATTTGCTCTTATATTTTATGCTTTTAACCAACTATTCAGAAAGTAGGGATGTAAAAAGGTTTTCGTTTTATTTATATGTCTGTTCTAACGTTTCTGACTGTAAAAATACATTTTTACAGTCAGACACGGCAATAAAAAGATTTAAAAGCAAAAATAAAAAAATATTGCAAAGAGTTTATTTATGTATATCTTTTTCATTAATTAATTTAGAACAACAAACCTAAGGTCAAAAACACTTGATTCTTGTAATTTCAATAATCACTAATTTCGATTATTTATGTTATTAAGTAGCATAATTATATATACTTATCGAGAACGATTTTTAAAAACAAATTTCATATAGATAACATGATTTTGTAAATCTGATTTATCAATTTTAAATGTCTAAATCTGATAAACAAGGCTAATTACTAACTTAAGCTTTCAGACAAAAGACCGAGCACAATAGTCTGTCAAGTCAACAACCGTCAAGAAGTTCCCGCGGGAGCGGCCGCGGCCGCTTCCCGAACAAATCGCGACTACTTGTGTTGCAGCTCTACTTCTGCGGATAAAACAACTTGGAACTTTAGCTCCGGGTGGAAGGTTGAATTCAGGTAACTGTAATCCATACATATAATAAAACTGTAAAAGAGCAAAATTTGTACATTGGATATTTTTTGAAAATTCTTTGTGGAATATACTTAGTTATCGATACAGATAACGAATTTGCAGTTTTTGAAATTTTTGTCTGTCTGTCTGTCTGTCTGTCTGTCTGTCTGTCTGTC
>JADGIL010000364.1:0-15142 GCA_020352625.1 Cactoblastis cactorum
GTAAACCGAAACTGTTTTAAAATATATTTGGCCCCTGTCGCTATGAAATAGATCATTTTGAAAATAGACGTTTTGGATAACGTTATGAGAACACTGACAACGTTTCGTTGTGTTATCTGTAAAACTCATAACGACACATAGCTACTACGGACGGCGGTCCCGCGGTCCGGTCATGGTCGAACCAAAGTGTTGCCAGGTAATTCACTCAAATTCTATATACTATAATCGTTTCTCAAAATTTCTCAAATGCAAAAAAGAATAAAAATGTGACAGTAGTAAAAAAAATTATACAATATTATTATACTTGATATGTGACTTATAATAATCCTACAGTTAATTACTTTTGAGTACAGTAATTATATACTTTGGCAATACTATGCTTGACAAAGACGTTGTACCATAGAGTTTATATAGATACGTTGTACCGTTATGGCGCATCTATTTAAAGTTTGGCAAAAGAATAGAAAACAAAGAGCAAAATATTTCATATAAATAGGGGTGTTAGGCGCCAGGGGCGGTTTTGATACTTTAATTTAAATGCATTTTTTAAACTTATCAGTGTGCCTTTATTGAGTAGAGATATCATTTCAAATACTTCCAACTCATAATATCCTAACCATGACTAGAAACAACTTTTACAAATATGCTTCTCGGTGGGATGTGAACCCGCTATCTACGAACACAAGATATTTTCCTTTTTATATTGTTTTTCGATTGAAGTTTAAATAACTTTATTTTCTCATAACAAACTACAGTTTCACTTATAATGAGATACAATATAAATCTATTATATTATTTTCGAATAATAAAACCAGAATGCAATAATAAAACTAGAAGTTCAGAATGCATTTTATTTTTAATTAAATATTTTAATAAGTACCAATCGTAATCAGAAAAATAGTTCAGTAGTAGCGCATAGTTCCTTTTCCAGTAGTATGCTCTTTATCTTCAGACATGAGTTTACATCTTCATTTCACCTCTTATTATTTTCTTTATGTTCACATGAGTTTTTTAGTCAACCTGCTTTATGTTTTCCCTGGGTATCAATAACTTTTTTATTTCTTGGTTCTTCCATAGGAATTAGTCAAATAGTACTGGCGAAGTTCCTAAAAAATGCAAGTAAATGGTGATCAACAATTTGATATCCATGACTATCTTTTTTAAAATTATCCCAATAATTATATTTGTTTTATAGATTCTATAATAGAAGCAAAAATTGTATCTAAATTAGTAAACAGTGTCAAAATTAGACGACTCTACTCTAATAATGTCGTGTATTTTGTAAACATAACCCCAAATTCCTTAATGTATTTTAAAACTTTAAATACCCATTTATAAAGGGTTTATTCTATGCAATACAAGTTAAATCAAGTTTTTTTTATATGATAATATACAAAGAAAATAAGCATTTACCTGATATTTAACGGTTGTTTAAAAAACAACGTTGTAATGTAAATTGACAAAACGAAGAAAAGATTTTCTTTGAAAATCGTAACGATATACGTGCGAAATAAAGTTGTTAATTATACAATGATATTTTAAATTAACACTTGAAACTGGTAAAAATAAGCTTTTAGATATTTGATCGCCACAAAGAAGAAAAGAATTTTCTTTAGGTCATAGAATAAGATGTGTATTAAGTTTTAACTCAAACGCTTTAGTAGTTTCAGAGCAATCTAGATGTGACAGACGCATTAAGCTACTTATAAGGTACAAAAACTTACGAAAAATTCTCCTTCAACTCGTTCGAAATGATGACACGATATGTTTTTATTTTCAATAATTCCGATGCACAATCACTACATAGTATAAAACAAAGTCGTTTTCCGCTGTCTGACCTTATATATGTATGCTTAAATATTTAAAACAGGTAGACTGATTCTAGAGGAAAGTTTATATTATAAATACATGGATAATGTAGTACTTAGAGTAACACTCATAATTTTGGAGGTTTCTGGTGTGATGTCAAATATAAATACATTTTTTTGCGCTTACATTGCAAACGCTGGCTGAACCCTACGAGATAGATCAATATAATGTACTAAAGTTATGCACCTTAGAGAGGTTTACAAAAATGGCCGCGATGGTATATGTCTATCTCTTCGGAATAATCCACAATACTATTTATGCTTATATCTTTAAAGCATTTTTATGTGAATTTTTTAATGGATTAAATCACCCGATTTACAAGGAAGGTTTTTAAACCCGTGCGAAGCGGGGGTGGGTCGTTAGTTATTTATATACGAAACCGGGGCGGCTTGCTAGTATAGGTAGATATAACTTTGATTTGGTTACGGTCGGACACGTGACTTTAGGATCATCGATGTTAATTAAAAGTTTGGTGTGTTTGAAGTTCTAAATCCATTTAATAGTATTTTTATGAAAAAATGTACGTAAATGTAAGCTTGTTTAATATTTGATTACGAACACAGAAAAATATTTAAATAAAGTGATTTGAAATTGAAAAACATAAAATAAAAATTGGTATACACTAATAGGTATATGTATATGTATTTTAATGATCTGTGGTTTACACGCTTCTATTTTAAGTAAGTAAAGTAGAATAGAAGTGTGTAGTTGAATTTTTAAGCAGTTAATTTTAAAAATTGGCACTTTCATTTACTTACAACTAGGTTTTTAATCACTAAGTACTCATTTATTTATAAAAACTGGGAACTCTTCTAAGAAGAATTTTTTTTAAAATAAGTATTATTTTGAGAACAGCAAGAGAATTTTTAATGTATACAAAATATTTTTATGCCCGATGCTAAATATAGGGGTGTCAAAAAGTACATAGGTATTATTATATTGTACATTGCCTCTATATAGATAATGTCTACTGTTCAGATAATATTAGTATACATGGTTACTCACAGAGTAATGTATCAATCAATCTGCTAATGCAAAAAATATGTTCGGACAATATTAGTCTTTTTACCTGTCTGATTATATAAGGATTTTGGGTTATTATCATCAATTCGGCTTGTTAAGCTTTATTATGTCATGTTGATTTGGTGTTCCCCATCGAGAAAATTATTCGTTTATTTGCTATCACAATTCAAACCACAAAACATGTAGAGAATATGACCTAAGTATATTCTCTATATTTTATATCTTAATTTTATTTCCGTATATTGCTATATTTTAATCAGCGTCATCTCAACAATTGGACAAACTTTGAAGCGATTAACACAAATAGAAATAAATAAAACCGAAATAAGCGATTGCTAAATAAGTAGAAAAATACATAAAGTAGGAACATAATCTTGAAATTCTCCATGAAACGGAACCCAGGGGCGAAGCTACATAGTTATCCATTTTTCGTAGTTATCTCAAAGGAACAATTATTTTAAAGTACCTAAAATTAATTAAATCGTTCATATATGTTATTACAAGTTATTTTCTTTACGTATCGTATTGTAATTTAGATATATGTATATTATAATTTCACATTCCTTGATTTAAAATATATTATATGTATGTATATAGTATGTTTGTTCTCTTGATCATATAATTATTCAAATACACGTGTCTACTTGACAAAATTGGTACAGTCAAGTACATAATTACCTAAGTAGGTATTTAAGGACAAAAAAATATTTTTTCGTCTCAACATACAAATTGTTAGTAGTTCCTAATTAAATTACTCTTATTGTTATATTTTTACCCCATAAATACTCTCTCTAAGCAATATCAATTTCATGTAGTGTGTATAATATGTTGGAGTAAAATTCTAAGAATGTTGTATTGCAGCGACTCAATTATATGGTTGACTGTACGAAAATGAACCATATTTTGTTCTGAGAATTGGAAATTATTACAAGATGTATGAAGGTAAAGTTGTAATTTATGATTTTGATAACGAACAGTGTCCTGAAAAAAAGAGTTTTTACATCGACTCATCGAGTTTTTTTTTTATTATGAAACTTTAATTTAGAAAAGTTATACCTACCTATTTAAGCTAACTTAGAACAGACGAACAAATGAGTACCTCTACCTACTTAAGTAAGTGCCCAACGTCCCATCACTATTTGCCGTACACTTATCTATGTTATAACTCATCTGCATACGATGCGCACTGTACAATTTGTGCAATCTACTAATATATTTTATATACTATAATATCTCTATGCTTAGATATAGTTTATCCCGGTAAATTGTCAGGATATTAAAAAAACGAACTACTGATTCTTTCATTCGTGTTTTCATTCTTCGCGGATAAAAAAAATGCAGCCTAATTTCTATGTATATTCACGGATCTAATCGGTTCATACATACATATGTACATTCTTATTAATAAAAATGTTTCCAATAGGTATCCAACCGAATACCCTTTGTAAACGCGTCGTCAAATAGACTAATAAAAAAGTGAAATAGATCTTATTACAACTATTTATGGGCCTTTGTCACAAGCCCTCTGCGGTCGGCGTTTTAGAGAATGTAAACAAACAATATGAAAGCAACGTTATTATTAAATTCATAAAGAATATTTTTGAATGCTGCCACATATTAGACGTCCGAATTGAAGGACTTTAAAAACTGCAAAGCAAGAAAACATTCTTTATACAAAATACTACTGCTTAAGCCTGAAAATAGTAATTTATCAATTTATATTTTATTTATTTGTTCTTTATTTTTGTCACCTAGGAACGTACATAATCCCATATAATAAATTACCATTCCATATTCACGGGTCCTATACCAGAATCCTGAGACAACTTACTTTTTGTAGAGTTATATATCATCTTAATTTAGAAGTTAGTAACAAATGATCTTATTCTTGGGGGATTGGGATCAGTATGGAAGTACGGAGTAGTGCTCATTTCCCACGAAAAGCAGACGTGATGTTTATTCAAAAGACTTACATTTAGAAATTAAAAATAGCTTTCCTCATGAATGTGGCTTAATGATTACAATAATTTTTATACGAATATGTTTGCCACGACACAGGGTATCCTAGTGTGGCGAATGGTATACTATTGTATGATACCAATGTATTTCTGTTGTGCCAAATAAATATTCCTTAATATCAAGATTTATTATTTTAAATCTGACCAGTCTTTCGAGAGATCATTTCAATCTAATGAAGTTGATATAATAAAGATGTTTTAGGTGAAAAACTTATGTCAAAAAAGATTTTTCTTATTTCAAATCACACGTAAACGAAGTACAGCTAGCTAAAAAAAGGGCACAGCTAGTTTTAATAAATAAATATAAAGGAACAAATTACACCAATTGAATTAGCCCCAAACTAAGTTCAAGACTTGTAGGATACTCAGCGACACTTTATTTTATAATAAATACTATAAACACCTAAGACTGGTCAAGGCCAATCTGATAAAGACCCTTTTCCATCATGATCTGACCGGGATTCGAACCCGGAAATTCTTGGTTGAGAGGCAAGGACTTTACCATTGCGTCAACGAAGCCGTCATTTAGACATGTTAATTAAACGAATGTCCAAAATAATCCATATTTTCATAATACAAGTGATCCCAAATTCATACTTACCTTTAAATTTTAATCCTAAAAGCTAGTGGTTTCATAAAACAAACCCGTTTCACACAAGACTTATTCTGTTGTTCGTTTAGCAACTTTAATTAACATGGACGACCTTAGAAAACAAGACATTTTGTTTTGATTCACCTGTGTTTATTTTGGGGCAGTGAATATAAATTTTCATTAGAATAGCTTAGGGGTGAGTTATTGTAGATAATGAAGGATCTAATTGAATTTAGTATATTATGTACCAACCTATATCCATAATGTTTACATAGAATTATAAATGTTACCTACCAAAGTTAATTTTAAATAATGTCTTTCCTTAAACCCACATTCAGTAAACCTCATTTTTTAAAGTCGGATAAAATACCAAAACCTTCCCCTAAGTATGGCAAACACTCTTCTGCGTAAATAAATCAAGATCGGTTCAGCCAAACGCGATAATCGCGGACAACTACATTATGGTCAAACTGAGAACATATTACTTTTTAAAGTTGGTTAAAAATCCAAGTTGAAACTTGGACTACGAGTAGGTATTATTAAAGTTGGTTATATATGTACATATATTATATAACTGGTTCTTAATCTCAAGAATTTGAGAAGCTGTAATAAATTTGGAAAATATTTATTAATAACTTCCAGTTTTTGCGTTCTTGTTTGTTAGATATCACTGAAAGAAATACTTTTAAAATAGAATAACGGATTAAAAGCATTTTATATTGCGTGTCTTCACCCGTGATCCATGGACGTTGCATGGGTAATTGATTTGCGGTGGTCAAAGCCCTTCGCCTTGATAAATTGGATTAATCTCTCAAAGGGACTTTCACCACTGATGCTATAGCTAAATATGATACTTATAAGTTCAATGGAATTATGACGATGGCTCGTTATCTATCAATATTTCAGCCTGGAGTAGTTTAAACCATCTGCTTGATACAATAAACAATGTAAGGAAATAAACGTTTAATACTATTCTTAAATAAATAAAAAAAGTAATTTGAATTCCTGAACGAAGCTAATACTTTCCTGCCCTCGGGTATTAAAGACAATTCGCTGTTTGAACCATTTGGATTCGCATTCGTCATTTGAATATTGCGGCTTACCGGAGTTACCGGTTCAAAGCGGATATTTGTATTGCTAATGTTATCCTGTTGCCGCACGTATTATCTGATCGCGGCAACACCTCATCTGGCGGGAAATGTATGCATGGAAAATTGTGAGCTGCTCTTGTGACGCTGATAGACACAGGTCTGAGGCTATTGTTCTTTAAATTGTCAATTATCTCTGCCTAGAACTGATATAAAAATATTCCAATATAGGTACATAAATCTTGGCGTAACATATGGTTGATATATGCATAATAAGTTATCAGAGGACATACATGTTAAACTTTACAAAAAGGTATGTTATTTTTATTCATCGTATATAAATGAATTAGTATATAGATTTACAAAACTTACTGATTAACACGAAGCCTACTTTTTATCCCGAAAACATTAAGAAGTTTATAAAATCCTCAAAAATACGATATCAAAAAGTTAATTTAATTCTATAAACTATACCACTCAATAAAAGAAAACATTTAAATAAAAACAAAATACCCGACTACAAATGCTAATGACTAAAAAGGGGAAAACAAGCTTTACAATTTAGTTAAATCGTATGCAAAACACAAAGTATATATTTTAAATAATTGCAGGCGGGACAAACAAATCTATGAGACATCGTTGTATCTTCCAATTTGTCCCTCCTTCTGCCGCAGTCGGGTAAAAAATCGTAGATGAGCTCATTTCTGAATCATAAATATTTCAGTGTAAATATTTTATTACCTTATGCAATTTGTGCTGTGATGCAAATATGCAACAGGAAATTTTCACAGCATAAATATTGCACGTGGAAGTAATCACGTCCAATATTGTCGGCATGTCGTTATAATGTTCCACCTCAAGGACCACCTTTTGCCCTTTATGTGAATGAAATCTATACATATAATAAATTGTAACTAAGCTATGTCTGTACATGGAAAATATTGAAGAAAAAGATATATACGGACTGTTTATAGGGCCTATAGAAGCCAAAATGATTGTTTTTAGAATTTTTGTCTGTCTGTCTGTCTGTATGTTTGTACGCGCATCATTCAAAAACTACCGAACGGTTCTGTCTATGACTAAGAATAAAAGATAGGCTACTTTTTATCCCGACAAAATGTACGGTTCAGAGGGATATAATTTTATATATTGCAAATACTGTAAAACCTACGCGGACGAATTCGCGGGCATCAGCTAGTATTATAACTGCTGTGACACAAGATAGTAAGGGAGTAATAAAAATGAAGTATTTTATTTTTATACTCATATAATACGTACGAGGAGAGAAATAATAATAAATAACTGTTAAAAAAAAAATTATTCTAATTGGCGTGGGTCTTGGATTCATTTAATTTTTTATAAAATGTAGTATCGTTGAGTTAGTATCTGATAATAAAGTCTCGAACTTAGTTTGGGGCTAACTAAATTTGTGATTTGTCCCTATATATTTATTTATCTATTGAAACAGAAACATGAACTACATACAATTTATTCATTGCTCATTAATTATCTGTTATACATATACAATAGTTCTTATAATAATGAAACAATCAAGCAGCGTATTTTGACACGTTTGTGTAGTTGGGGTTCGTATAGTAAGAATGCGTAGAGTTAGAAAAAACAGATATCACGTCTTTATCACTTACGGGCTAGATAGAACCAAAAGTACCTATCGAGATTCGAATGCCATACTTAGAATAACACTATAGCGGAATCGTAATAGATTTCAATTATTTTAAAAAGTACCATACACTGGCGTAATAATCATCGTGCATTATAGTATTTATTGATATGTTATCTAGTTATAGCACTTGAAAGATCTATCAGGCAGAAACATTCAAGCGTTCAAGCGGTCAGATAGCCTCGTGTTTATGATTATCTAAATATTTTACAACTTGCAACAAAACAAATGCAAGACGGATTGCTAAAACGCGTGACGAATGAAAGATTCCTGAATATTATAAAAATAATTATATCCCTCGGGAGCTGTAGATTTTTCCGGGATAAAACGTAGCAAATCTTTTAGTTATAGTCCATCTCTGTAGCAAATTTCATCCAGATCCGTTCAGTATTTTTTTTTGTGATGCGCGTACAAACATACAGACAGACAAAAATTAGTTTTGGTTTTTTATAGTCTCTATAAAGACCCCCATATTTCTTTTACAGATACAGTTGAGTTTATTATATGTATAGATATAGATAACTCTGGCGTAGCGTATTGTAGCAGAGCGTAGCAGATTTGTATTGAAGCATTGCCTTTCAAAGTTTCATTGCCAACTTAGGCTAACGGGAGCTAAACATTTTTCGATGACGCTCCACTGGCGTCATTGGTTGATACAGATCCATTGTCACGTCTATCCCTTACGAGATAGACAGCACCAAGGGTCGTAGCATTCAAATGCCACATCTGACTGAATGGTGTAGCTTTGTAAAATAATGGAGTTTCAGATATAGTGCTAGACTATGGTCTATGAGGAGACTTCCTAGTTGATCTGCTTGAGAAACTGCTGGCTCATTCTACATTTTTCTTTCACTTCCAGTCCAGGATAGAAGTTTTTTGGTACATTGGTAGTTTGTTATGTTATGTATGCTTCGCATTTCCCTATTAATTAATATTAATATTATGTAAGTAGGTATTGCTATCGTTCCTGGGTAGTAAGAGATATACATTTGTATTTAAATTTAAGAGTAAAAAACATGTTTACACAAACATTTTAATTCATGAACTAGTTATTTTTAAGATAAAGACAGTTCGACAGTTAACTACATACATACATTGTCATTAAAACTAAATACATATATTGTATAAATTAATGAAATAATTATTTTTTAAGAATAAGAATATTTATTTAGTGAAAATAAATTCATATACTCGTAAGTGTAGATAAAGTAAATGAACTTGAGATTATATATGCATTTATTTAATACATAAATAGCGTTCACCTATTACAGATTAAAAATACAACAGTCAGAAATATAAATCTTATTATATCGAATAGAATTACAATATTGATCACTAATTGTAATATAGTATAATTAAGTGAAATCCTGTGCATCAATAACTACAAGCATCGAACACTTTTATTTACACTTCAAATCTGACTTCCCTTAAAGGGATTTGCTCACATAAAAAAATGTTAAGTAAAAAAAGTTATGAGAATGTTTAAGCGTTAGTCATAGCTCGGCTGCGGGAGCGGGAGGTCGTGTCGGCGGCTCACTTGCGGAAACAGGAGATGGGGTTGAAGTAGCACTGACGGAAGCGCACCTGCCTCTTGTCGGCGCGCCACTGCCGCGCCAGCCGCCCGTCCAGAGGCCGCAGTCCCCAGCCGCGGGGCTCCGCTTGCGGCCACGACCGGCTTACTCGACCCATTCTGAATATATCATTGTATGGTGGAAACAAATTAACAATATTTTTTTATATAGTATAGTTTTGAACAAGTTTCTTTAATAAACTAGTATCGAAATTATATTTTTACGCTGGTATGCTACTTGCTGCGCTTTGCTTTTGTCAGTATATCAAAGAGCCTTACAACCAAACTACTATTGTTAAAATTTTACGGGAGTTACAAAAATTGAGAAAAATCTGGTATCCGTCTTAAGGTAAAAAATAATAACACACGAGAAGAGAATCGCGTTCACATAAACAAACTTAAAAGATATTGGCAGTACAGGAAGCTAACAATTTATTTTAATATTTTTAGCATCAGCCCAACTCTTAACAATATTTTGAGTGCATATCTAGTTTATCAAATTTGGCTGTCACCAGTACTTTTGAACCAAAATAATTTAGAATCCATTGCGTCAAATTACCTAACAAAATACCCGGAAACTTTGTTGTGAAAACCATTGAATTCAGAGTATAATAGACAAATTGATCACAATTGTCTTCAACAACAACGTAAGAACCTAAGAACGGTTTGTTTGTTATCTAGTGTCAGCAGTTTTGATTACTTTATTACTTGGACCAGCGCTTGGTATTGTAATAAGTTACTTTGTAACCTACATAAAATGAGAGTTTTCTATGAATATTCACCGACTCTAGTAAAAATAAATATATGTGTGTTGACGTCATCGTTTCATATTTTATGATTTTGGAAATCCTATGCCCGCACACAAAAAGAATCTTCAGTTTATGCCACAAATCCCTATTTGAAATCCCGATCAATGTGAATTTGTGAATTTTTCGTCTAAGTACAAATTCCCTTTGATAATTTCATAGAGATTTATGGAAAAAAGTGGTTGAAAAAGATCATAATTACAAATTAGCTTTTTCTTATGATACCTTTATAAGTATAACTTAAATATAATCTGCTTATTACTATCTATGTTGTTATTTTATATACATATGATTTCTAAGGTAATGGGCATTTATGAACTTTTTCCATCAATGGGGAATAGTGGCTACAAAGTTAACAAATTCACATATTATAAATGGGGACTTGTGGAACAACCCGAAATGTAAAGTGCTTATACGTATTATTGAGAATTAGTTAATATGTATTCACCTGCATCCGTTATTAAAAACCTTGCTTGCACTTACCACTTGGTTCTGAAAACCTTTACAATAACATATCTAAATAATGTTTAGAACAAATGAACATTTTCAATCGTTGACTCAAAAAATAAAATTCTTTTAAATATTTAGCACGTTTTACAGAACTTATAATTTAGTATATTTGTATCCATGTACTTTAAAAGGAAACCCTATTTCCTATGCGGTACTGGCGGGTGACACGTTTTCCCAACATTCAAAAGTCAAAATATTTTTATTCAAACAGACCAGAATATAGCACTTTTAGAATCGTCATTTTAATTTGTTTATGATTATTGACGTAAATTATTTACTTAAAAATAATTTTACTACCACTTCTAAAGCGCAATTCAAAGCTTTAATTTTGTGTTTAAGGCACACAATCCGTTTGTAAAGCTTTTCATGGAAGAAAGTTATTTAGTTGGCCTTTGTAAAGGATATCGAATAAATAAATTAATTTGTTATGAACGATGCTGTTATGCGAATTGTGTTTAATTAGCGAACGAATATTCAATTTAGATATCTGTATGTAAACAGACATATATTTGTTTCAGCAATTTTAATATTTTATATTCCAATTTTTATTACGTTCAGAAATCTTTTATCGAAAGTACATTTTATAATTATATTATTATTGTGAAAATATTTCTCACATCCAATACTTTATATGTAAGATAATGTTTACACACGAGAGCAAGCTGTTAATGTGTTATTGGTGCTCGCCTGGGCCTGCGAAGATGACGCCTGTCCTAATTAGTTTCAGTACTGGCTCTTAACTTTATACTAGAGTACTAATCACAAGGTAACTAGATATTTGCCGGCGGCCGGGGAAACTAACTCTGTATAACGTTTTGTTTACTCATATGTTACAGTTTGCTTCCTTGTTGTTTTAGTTTAAAATAGAGTGGCGCTAAATTATATTATTAACTGTTTGTAGTTGTGTATTTAGTTTACGATGTACTTTTTAAATAAGTATATAAACAGTTGAATTTGTTGTGACACTTCATAAAAACTTTTACAAATAGAATGTCCAACGCAGTTTGTCTGGAGGTGCTTCCAGCATGAAATGGCAGTGAACACAAACCTGTTCTCAGCATCGAGTTGCAATAGCAATTTGCGCAGTGCGGCGGTGTCCACCGTGTCCCAGGAGCCCGACACCTCCAGCTCATCAGGACGTGCTACCAACGTGTTCTCCGATTGTTCATCATCAGATTCCTGTAGGATATGTAATTTGAGACAGGTGAAGTTAAAGTTTAAAGAGACTAATTTAATATTGCACAATTATGTAAGTGCGAATTCAATATTTTAAAGGTATCGCAGTAGAGAAATGATGGAGTTTACCACTGGCGCAGCGAAGGCGGCGACGAAGAGCAAAGCGACAGTGCCTACCACGACCACTGAGCTGGCGCTCTGTATGCTCACGGATTTCATTGTGATTCGATTCTGTAACAAACTATACTTTTTTGATATAGACAATAGGGAAATTCATCTTCATTTTCAAGTTTGTTCAACAAAAATGCTGACTTTTCATTTAATTATATTATTATTTTACTTATATACGAACAATAAATCTTTTAATGTTTATAATTATTTTTTTCAAACATACATAGAGCTGCTACTACTGCTGCTACTCTTCCCGCGCAGGTTGTAAAAGTCAATCAAAAGAAAGGGCTTAAAACAGCAATTCTCATAAGCGATGGGCTAGCAACCTGTCATTATTTTTGAGTCTCCATTCAACCAATAAGACCACCATTTTGTTCAGCGTGATCTTCAAGTGTCGCAACTTTTAGCTCTGTCGATCTCGTAAAGAATAAAGATATGATACTGTATCTGTATATTTAAATGTTGACTTAAAAATATGTGTAAGTTTAAGCACGAGTGATTTAAACACATGATGTGGGATGCTGAAGTCCTGCGGCGGACAGCGCCGACGCAACGTGGTTTTATTTCAACGACTACGTCTTCTCGTGTCAAAGTGTCACACACATACACACAATAATTATATCTTAAACCATTAATATACCTATATGAGTAATGTCAGCTTCGGACATTACTGACAAAAACATTAAGTCAAAATTTAATATTATTATTATAATATGATATTATTATTGTAGATGGGTAAGTGATCAAAACGTATGTTATTGAATATTATTATGTTAAGACAATGGTATTAAGATATACTATTTCATAGACTTTTGTGCAGTATATTGCTTTTTTTAATTCTTTTTTTATGGTTCCGTAACCAAATGGCAAAACCGTGGCAAATTCCTTATAGTTTCGTCATGCCTGTTCCTTCTAAAGTAGTAGAAATTCTGCCTAATCGCAAACTAAGCAGTGAAAAATTATTAGAAAATTGGGCATATAGAATTTAATAAAAGCTTCAAACGAAAATTGGTGGCATACTAATAGAAACTAATCAATCACGACGTAGTCTAAATCCAGGCCAAAAGAAACAATAAACATTATTACTGTATGCTATGATTGAAACATATGCGAAACGATATATAATAATATTATAAAGAGGTATAACGTTTGTAACTTTGCTTGTTTATTTGTAAGGGCTAATCTTTACAATCTACATAGTTCAGGATTATTATTATATTTTAACGCCTAACGAAGTGGGCATGGAAGTATATACATTTTAAGGGTGAACCTTATTTGCGCCTTTTGCCGTGGATACCCTGGGCCCATGGAGTGAGTATGCGAAAAATCTTTTTAAAGAAATTTCCTTACGGCTAATCTATATCTCTAAGGGCCCAAGAGCTGGCGTCTACTTTGGCCAAAGAGTAAGTTTGGCCATACAAAGAGGTAATGTACAGTCTTTTGGGTGCGTTACCATATAATTATTATTTAAATTAGTTATTATTTAAATTAGTTTTTGGAATAGATTAAATTTAATTTTAAAATTTAAAATATTTATATTTATTTAAATGCTTATAAAAGATTAATCTTTCATAGAAGACCATCTTTGTAAAATCTTAGGTCCATTATATATTTGAAATATTATAGGGAAGAAAAGGTTAAACGGACAAGTTTCTGATACATGAGGTTTGTCGTCCCGGTTGGAGTTCGTATCACTGCGCTCGGTGACAACGGCCATCATATTCGGAATTACCTGACAAATAATTGGATATATAGTGTTTTAGTGTTCTCTATACATGTGTTCTATGCACATATTTATTCGCACAACTTTCATCCTACTTTTTGTCTGTATCGGCCCTAATAAATCCTTTTTTTAAATTAAAATATCTTATTACAACTATATTTGTTTATTTATTGCTAGGTAATGTTATTTATATAGAGAAAACAAATATTTGATTTGGTAAGGCTAGATTATATATCAAACATTAGGTTCCTCAAATTGAAACTGACCCGAAATGAAAATTTATATAGTGCATATGTCTAATAAAATAATAGTGAGTGTATTTTGATTCAATTTTACATCTTCGTGCATTCTCTGTATATATAAATGTAGTGTTGCGATACCTTTAAATAATCGTGAAAATGAAAACATGCCCAACAAGTAGAGCATGCAACAAGTACTATAACATAAATTACTGTTAGGGTTTGCGAATGCACGTAGTGAATGGGTACTTAATTTCCTTATATAACGTTTTTCGTTATAACTTATTCACATGGACAATACATATATGAAATTGGTCAAAATTTGCCTAGCAAAGTCTTCTGATTAAGGGAAATTGTCATAGAACCTTTTGCCTACTTTTTAAATGCTAAAAATTAGAGGTTAACTAGGAGCATGTTTTGTTAGTATAAGGTAAAAGCACGTAATTCCGTGAGTGTACCGGTACCCGGTAATCTAGCATTCTTTTAATTTTTTCTCTGTTTAGCAATATATAAACAATGTTTTTATGCAAAAATAATGTTTTTCATAATATTTTGATCAGTCCTGTTCATAACACCGATCAAAAAGTATAAAAGCCTGGAAACTACAGCAAGTCAAAAGAGTGCTTCTCGAAAAGTATTAAATTCGGCCTAGTTCAGTAACTGAACTAATTGACTA